>MU261350.1:0-35000 GCA_020310875.1 Ceratopteris richardii
AGAGAATACAAATTCTACAGTTTTTGGATATTTATGCATGCTTGTTGATAGATAAGTGTCTTAGAAAGTTAAGGTAATTTTCCCCTTGGTTGGGCACACTCATGATCACATTGATCAAATCTTAGTACGTTCTCTAACAGGTTGGCACGTAATAATGCTTTACCTTCCAATGTTATCTGAGTTGATTTCAGAAGCATATACTCCAAAGCCTTAAGCTCAACACCTTACACATATTTATGACTTTAAGCACTTTTTATCAATAGGCCTTGATAAAAGTGCTACGGTTTTGGCTCCATTGCACAATATTAGTTTCAACCATGTTCTTGATGAGGGGGTTGATGACATAACTCTTTTATTTGCTAAGCAATATTCATGTTCTCCTGGGTGGGAGCCTAAAGATGGATGCAGATTCGTGTTGCAAGTGCCTAATTTGTGTGTGTATGGTGCAAAACAAACACCATACGAAGATAAAAACAATATGGAAAGATGTGGAAATGTGGTTGATCAAAGGAAAAGATGGATGCATGTACTTATTGAAAAGAAGAGACATACTAAAAGTGCAAAAACGTATGTGTGTACTTGAGTCACAAAGACTCAAGGACTTGTACCAATGAGACTATACCTCATAATGCCATACAAGTGCATATAGTGGGATCCTTTTCACCACATTTAAATGTCAAATCCCTAAAGAAGTGACTTGCCAAGTGTATGAAGCAGTGTGCACACGTGATAGAAAATGAAGTGGTTTAGCTATTCACACATGAGAAAAGACTACTACCACTCACACCTACTGAAATACTGAAAGTGTTGCCGCAAGCCTCTTTTCAGCAGTTTTGGTATTTTGAGGTGTTTCTCCCAGCCCAGAACTCCGAACATAGGCAATAGGATACTCGTTTCGAAGCTCTCGACGAGACGAATCCAAGGGTGGTGGTTTCACTCAATTCTGACCACTCTGCTTCAAGTTATGGCAGAAACAGTGAATTACGGGAGTCACAAACCCCGCGCCTCAGCTTCTCCTAGCTTACGCACGCACTACAGCAGCTCAAAACAAAGGGGGAAGTGGTAGACAACAGTCCCTACACTGCATTTCAAGCATCACACACACATTCAAGAGCAAAATGAAGATCAAAATCAGCAAAAAAGAGGCAAACTCGAAAATTCAGAAGTGCTCCTTCTTCACAATGACAAATGGTCCTTTACAATGAGTCACTTTTGACTTATATACTAGTGCCCTAAGTTTGGTCCTTTCACACAAGAGACCGATACTTTATTCACTAAGAGACTAATTTCCTACTATTGTACATGGGTAAATCACTAATCTTCTGTGGGATGCATTTAGAGGACTCCTCTAGTGCCTTTACAACGGAAAATAATATACAAGAGTGGTTATGATACAAAAGTGGTGTGTCCAAATCGGAAAAATTTTGGGGCCCGTCCTTTTCTCTGCTTTGTGCGCTCTTTAGCTCTGCAACACTCTCCCCCTCTTCGTCTTTGTCGTCCCTTGACAGACTTTGCTTCGCGAACGCATCCCGTTGGGTAGTGTTGCCTGACTCTTGATCTTGCATTATGTTTTAGAGGCGCTTCAGCTTTTCCCCGCACGCTCCCCTTGGTCAGTATTTGTCTGCAGTTAAACAAACATGCAGATTCGATGGCCTTCTTGATTCAAGCTCTACTACTCGAGAGCATGATGTAGTTGTCTTGCCTGTTGACTTGGGTTGCCACGCACGCCACCAGTGACTAGGAATGTGCTGTTCTTAGTCACCCTCTTAAACTTTTCAGCCTCTACCCCTTTGTAACTTTTGGTCCTCTGATTTGTCCTGGTTGTACACATCTGACCCTATTGTATTGCGTTGAGGCTGTTTACTTCTTTTCCACCCTGCATGACCTGGATGATTTCTCTTTTTGCCTGATGCGTGCCCCTGCGGGGCTCTGTGCAGAGGTGGGTAATGCGCCCCTGCGGGGCTTCCTGCAGAGATATATTCTTTTTCTCTTCTTAATGAATCGTTCTGGACTTTGATTTTCTTCTTCTTTTCCTTTTTGCTTGATTGTCCCTCTACACGTCCCTCCTCCTGAACTCTGTCGTCCTCGACAGGCTTTCTGAGGCGACGCGTGTATGTTTGAATTGTGGTTTGCTCTCGTTGGTTCAACAGATTTGCATGACATAGCATGAATTCCTTCCATTGCTTTGACTTCACTCCGTCTTCTGGCGCCTGTCTATGATCAACAAAGAAACTTGTTTCATAGGCCACCAGCCTTGCATTTAAATTGGAAGTCATTTTCACAAAAATCTCTGAATCCATTTCAAAGAAGCCGGTAAAGAATGCTTCTTCGAAAGTCTGCATATATGTCGATGGCAAAAACATAAGGCGAGAATAGTACGCCATAATAGTGAGTCGGCTCGGAATTGTCGATAAATCAAAAACAAGAGCTTCAGACCCTTGCGTAATGCCGATGAAATTCAAAAATGTATATTTAGCGTGCTGGAACACCTTCAACACTGTAATGAGCATGCTAAATATTTTGTTGGTCATCTTGACGGCTAAGTCCGGAACTGTAGCATACCTTGCAATCCAAAATTCCATTGTCTTCACCATATATTCTTCTGTAGGTAAGTAATTATGTGGCGGACTAGGTAGTAACGGATAATTTAGCCACTGATTATTGATATTTCCTTGACGCTGTCCTTCCCAAAATTGCGTCCAAGAGCGTCTGCGGGGTACAGGACAAAAAGATGGATTTACCTGAAGCGCATATGGTGATGCTTCCCACTGTACCTCGCAATGTCGGATTCTTCTCCAAAATTTTCCTTCGCCATATCGGATCCGCCTTCTCAAATTCCTCTTGAGTATACCTGAAAGTATCATGTTGGAATTGAAGGTTGTGGTCTGGATCTTTGTTCGTGGTAGTCTTTATATACATCCGCGTCTGTTCTTTAAGTAGACCATATGGTACATTGAATGGCTTCAAAATTTGATCTAACTGTTTGTTGTCTATTCGGGCTTCTTTCATTATTTGTATTATTTGATCTTGAAAATCAGCAGTGAGCTGGGACACCAGTAGTGCCCTTTCTGGTCTGCTCAGTTCTGCAATTTCTCGTGTGTTAGGTTCTAATGGAACCTCCTTTTCCACCCTTATTGGTGAATGATACAAGGGGGGAGAGAGAGGACGTACCTCTTCCTCCACAGTAGCCGTGGTTTTTGGTGGAACTACTGGTGTCCCCTGCTTTCCTGTTAGCTCTATCTGCTCCTGAAGCCGTTTGATGATTTCATCTTTATTCTTAAGTTCTTCTTCAGCCTTTGTAAGCTTTTCCTGATGTTTGATTAATTCCTGTGCGACTATGTGCATGTGATCTGTGTCTTCTTTGCACTGCCGGAAATAATCTTTCTCTGCTTTTTTTCCATTTCTTGCGTAGAGCTGCAGTGTCATTCCTATATCTTTGTTCCCATTCTGCAATTGTCTCTTGCTCCTGTTTGAGCTGATCTGCCATCTTGGTCAACTTTTCTTTCATGTCATTTATATCCTCATTTGATTTGTCAGTATCTTGCGGTGGTTGATCACTGAGGAGAGCTGTCATGAGCTCCTTGTTCCTGTCCCGTAATTGGTCGGCTTCCTCCATGCTCACCTTGAGCTGTGATTCGAGTACCTTGCTACGAGTCTGGATTCTTGTTTTCTCTTTTTCCGTCAGGTCTAGTTTCTTTGTGAGCTCCAAAACTTGCTCTTTTAGTTGGGCATTTTCCGTTTCTAATATTCTGTACTGGGTTTTGGTTGTCTTTATTTCCTCGTGTTTCTTCAAACCTTGAGCTTCTGCTTTAGATAATTTCTTAGCCAGATTCATACCTTCCTTTTGAAGCTCCTGCTTATCGAGCATGGCTTGGTCGTAATCTTCATCAGCATCAAGCATCAACTGTTGAGTGTCTAGTGCAGTGTGAATCATATCCTGCACCACAGGCTTGAGCTGAGCTATGTCCACATTCAACCATGTCTTTGGTATGTCTGGGGTTTCTCCTGTATGTACATCTTGTCCTTTTGCAACGTGGATCATTTCCTTATGTGGTTGTCGGACCTGTAATTGTACTTGCAATTCTGCTTCATCTTCTATGACTTTACGAACCTTCGTGGCACTCCCTTGAAATGTGACATCCAGTGGGGACGGTTCTGCCACAATCCTTAGTGGGGTGAAGGGTTCTTCGTCTTCTTGTCCTTCTTCCTGAGGCTTATCCTCTGATATCATTTCAGGCTTCTCATCATCAGATTTGTCTTTCTTGTTGTTGGTGGTGGAGACATCTTTCGGTGAAATAGGGTGTTGCCCTTCTTCTTCTGCCTTCTCTTTGGTTGTATTTTGGTCTACCAGTGGTGATTGAGCTTTTTCCTTGTTGTCTGCTTGGGCTTCGCCATAGTCTACTTCATTTAGTTCGGCCCACTGGCCATCATCCTTCGATTCACTTTGAATATCTACATCCAGTAATGATGTATTTTGCTTCTCTTGGTCGTCGGATCCTGAACTAGAGTTGTCTAGCCCAATTTCCCGATATCTGTGTACCTTAGTGAGTTTGCCTTTTGGTTCCTGAGCTTTTGCGGACTGTTGATAATGGTGACCCTGCACTGGCAAATTGATTTGTCCTTCTGTATATCTGTGAGTCTCCTCCAGTGCTCGGGTTAATTCTTCTTCCGTGATCTTTCTGGTTCCTTTAGTAGTGGTTGTAGGCAGTACATGTACTCTCTTTGTTTTTGGTACTTCTTCTTCGGCTTGTTGGACTTCTCGAGGTCGCTTTATGCCTCGCATTGTGCCTCTCATCCGGGGTTGCGAACTTGTTTTGGCTTCTTCGACTTGCTTGCTTCCTTTCTTCTGTTTCGGTACAGTAGCTGCTTTGACAAAATGAGCCAACTGCATTGAAGATGGCATTTCTCGTAAGAACTCGCGCATGCCCAATGCGTGGTAAATCATAATTGTGAGGGCAGTGGTCCCATTGAGGAATTTTTTATTTTCCCATTTCT
The DNA here is from genome assembly GCA_020310875.1 of Ceratopteris richardii. Taxonomy (NCBI): domain Eukaryota; kingdom Viridiplantae; phylum Streptophyta; class Polypodiopsida; order Polypodiales; family Pteridaceae; genus Ceratopteris; species Ceratopteris richardii. The sequence goes on from MU261350.1 coordinate 4,996, forward strand.
TCTTTGCCTCGAACAATCTTTCTTGCACATAGAGTGTAAGATTTACCTGGTTGCCGATCTGTTTTATGGCATGAGACAATAATTGCACAATGATCTTTTGAGGGGCCGTGTATCTATTCATACTCGGGAAGCAGAAGTGTTGGTGAATCAATCTGACTTCTTCTTCGATATCCACCCTATTAATGTCGACAAAAGTTCTTGTTTTTGCTCCACGACTCTCTTCCTTGATCGTGTTGACACCATCCTTTTCCCATCCAAATGCTTCTTTGATTAAGTCGTGGGAAAATTGAATGACTACCCATTCTCCATTCTTATCCATCACATTGGCTTCTGGCACCAATGGATCATGTAGTGCTGGTCGTAGAGTGTTCATGACCTGTGTACAGCGTTGGAAGTCCGGTTTGTAGATAGGTAGCTCAAAATATTTTTGAATTCCTGCTTTCTTCATGATATCGATTGTGGATGGCATTCCATGTAAAACTTTGAAGTTCTGGGACATAATCGGAAAATGATGCTCTGTGTCCATGATCTTTATGTTGGCCAAGAAAAGATATTCCTCCACTGGTTGCTCATCTCTGAACCAATGGCCTTTTGCTTTCGTAAGACATTGGGGAGGGAATTCGTGGATCTCCTCTTGGATTGTCGCTTTAGAGTCTTCAGAAGCCATCTGCACTTACAAGGAAAAGTGCATTAGCTTGAAAAGCTTTCATGAGACCATACAGTGTGTTGTTGCGATTATGGTAGCTCGTCACTCCGTTCCCCATTATTGCAAGAGTGGGATTTCTTACCGCCTCTTTTTATAATAATTTTTTTTTCTGTAAGAAGACAATCATTAGTATAGCCGAAGCATAGTTTATGTACATAGTATGTCCATTCCTATCAGTTTAAAGCTAAGATCTAGTCTCACTTGGAGATCGTGCACCACTAGTTTGATAATGTACATCCTGTGCCGAATGCGTGGCCTTGTATTGCGGCCCTATCATGCTTACTTGAGGTGCATCAGACACTACATGGGTGCAATCGGGTGCTTTATCTCCTCGATCTTCCGCTCCTCGTGGTAGCTTTGGTTTCCAGATCCATTTTGGGAACATTGAGAGAGGTCGCTGGGTCTTCTCGATTCGTGCAGCTGTTCGTGTTCCATTTGCTTTATCCATTGTCCTAGTGAATTTAGCATTACTTTGCGATCTCCTGTGATGATTCTTATGTGTTGTTGACTTTTGCCTTGTCTGCTGTGGCGTTTCCTCTTTTGTCCTTACATTCTGTGTAGCCGCTTGTATGACCTTTTTGGGAATCCATATCTGATGTCGAGATCTTTGAGCTTCAAGTAAGGGCTTGGCAATCCATACTTGCATTGACTCTTTTCGTCCGTAGTTCTTCGTAGCGGGTTTGTTGATGCCTGTTTCCTTCTTTAGAGCGCTTGTGTGCTTTTCTTGACTCTGTATTTGATCCTTGGGTACCCACATATATTTGGTTGGTTCTCGATTCGAGTATCTGCTTGTTGGTTTCCAATAGTACGATCTTTGGATGTTTTGAGCCTGTTTGGGAGAGCTCGTCTCCTCATTGGTTGGCTTTTCCACAATTGTATTGTATAACTTCGACTCTATGGTGGATGTCGCAAAGATGAAAGTTTTAGCTTCTATGCATTTGCTTTCTGAGTGTTGAGCACAGTTGCTACTATCTTCCGTCGTTTCTTGAACTTCCTCCGATCTTGGTATTGACATGGTTTGGTTACATGGTTTCTCTTCAAGCAAGCTGAATATCTCTTTATGCCCTATCGTGGCTGAAATATATCCTTGAGCCAGATGAATACACGCTTCTATCTCAATGATCCAGTCGTGTCCTAGAATGAAGTCTTCTATCAAATCGTCATCCTCACATACTAGGACTCTTTGTTCCATGGAGGAATTTCCTAGGTGGAGGGATACATTTGTGGTTCCAATGCAGTCTATGGTGTGACCTCCAATTCCTATTAATTGGGCCTTTGTGGGATTCAATTCTAATTGCAGCTCGTCTGCTATTCTTCTTCGCATGCAGCTAAGGCCTACTCCTGAGTCTATCAATGCGTCTATCAATGTATACTCTGTCTTGCCAATCCCTAGGTTTAGGTAAGGTTGTGTTTTACACATACCCGTTGTATCATCATTTTTGACCTGGTAGTTTGCCATAGGGATGGGCTCTTCCCCTTGGAGATAGCGTTCATCTCTTTTCCTGATCCACTCTTTCCGTTTCCTAATGCGTTCTAGTGCTTCCTGTCGGGCTTCCTCTCGAATTCGTTCTTCTTCCTTTTTCCTATTTTGAGCTCCTAACAGTCGCGCTAGCATTTGATCAGTCAAGGGCTCCATGAATCGTCTTACTCTGCATCCACTGATGTAATTGGGAAGAATGTCTCCGTCTAGTGTGGCGAGATTGACTCCACCACTAGTGGAGATTCGATTTATAATCAGGGGTCCATATCCGCGTTTTTGTAGCTTCTTTGCATGTTGTTTGAGGGTGTATACTAGGACTAAGTCGCCTTCTTTTAGTCCCTTGTCTTTTATATGTGAATCATAATATGCCTTTTGTCTCCGTTTAGCGGCATAAATGCCTGCTACAGCTTGCAATCTAGTCTCGTGCAACTTTTCAATTTGATCTAGTTGCTGGGACAATTCATGACCGTTCCACTCATATTGTTGGGCCACTTTCAATGTAGGTACTAAGAAGTCAATTGGCAATATTGCATTCTGCCCATACACTAGATTGAAAGGTGTGGTTCCAATGGCCGTTTTATATGCCACTCGGAAGGCCCAAATTGCGTGATGCAATTGTTTGTCCCAATCCGACCTTCCATTATTGACAATCTTTGTCAATACGGTACATAATACCTTGTTGGAACTTTCAGCTTGTCCGTTAGCTTGAGGATGGTATGGGGGCTGATTTTTTATGAATCACTAGAAAGTCATTCATTAGCGAGTCAATGACTTCGTTTAGGAAATGCGTTCCTCGATCACTCACTATCTCAATCGGTAGTCCAAAGCGTGTAAAGATGTGCTCAAAGAGAAATCTTGCTGTAGTTTGAGCATCATTCTTTCTAGTGGCTTTTGCTTCTACCCACTTGGTTAAGTAGTTGGTGGCTACTATGATGTACTCCGCATGTGATCCTTTGGCCGATGGATTGATAGGTCCTATGAAGTCAATCCCCCACTTGGTAAATGCTCTTGCACAAACCATGGGTCTTAAAGGCATGTCGTCTCTTCGAATGGGATATTTTGCTCTCTGGCATGTTTCACAGCTTCTCACATATGTCTCCGCATCCGTATGTAGAGTTGGCCACCACAAGCCTGCAAAGAGAATCATCTTGACCGTTCTGTCTGCTGAGAAATGTCCTCCCGCAGCTCCTGCGTGTGCCATTTCTAATATGGGAAGATATTCTCCTTCATGTATGCACAATCTGAGTTGATTGTCTTTTCCTCTTCTAAACAATTGTTTTCCCATTATCACATAATCCTTGCTCATTTCTTCTAGGGATCGCTTTCTTGCTAGACTAGCTCCTATTTCGTGCTCTTTCGTTTTGAGGAATTGTACTAATGTTTTACTCCAATTAGGCGCTATGGTTGAAAAAGGTAAGGACACGTGATCCTCTGGGTCAGCCTCTTTGCATTCCACACAATTACTTACATAATCGTGAACGTCTTTTATCATGTCAGGCCAATATACGCCTAACCTTTTTAACTCTCGAATTGTTCCGTGCATCCCTTGATGGGTTTTCCACTTGTTTTCATGTGCCTGTTGAATTAGTTGCTTCTGTTCGTCCTCCTCGACCCATCTCAATAAGACTCCGTTAGGTTCTTTATAATACAGGCTTCCAGCAACAATGTGTAAACTTCTTGTTTGAAGAATCTCTTTTTTGCTATTCTTATTTATTGAGTGTTGAGGGCCATGAGTGAGTATGGGAATTAGTCGTTCCGCCCACTTCGGACATACTTCAAGATTAAACAAATACGTATCTGGTAAATCATCCGGTACTCCGCTAGGTGGTTCTCCATGCGTTAGCCTTGAGAGGTGATCTGCTCTTACATGTGTGTTTCCTTTTTTGACTATTACCTCAAAGTCGAACTCCATTAATAGTAAGAACCATCGTACCAATCTTCCCGTGTTGCAAGGCTTATTGACTAAATTCAACAAAGCCTGATGGTCTATGAAGAACTTGAATTTGTTGGCTAAGAGGTAGTGTCTAAACTTCTTCACTGCATAAACCATTCCTAGGCCTTCTCTTTCAGTAGTCGTGTAATTTCTTTCTGCTTGGTTTAATTGTCTACTCGCATAAGCGATTGGATGGTCAAGCTTTCCTTCGTCAGCCGGTTGAGCTAGGATACATCCAATGGCATAGTTCGAAGCATCAACATGAATATGAAAAGGCTTGCTCCAGTTGGGTGATTTTAGAATTGGGGCTGTACTCAGCCGCTTCTTAAGCTCGTTGAAGGCCTTCTCGCACTCGTCGGTCCAAGTGAACTGAGTCAATAGACCATATAAGGGCTTAGCTATTATGGCATACATGTGAATAAACCTACGGTAATATCCACAGTGTCCCATAAAGGCTTGTACTTCCTTTGCGTTCTTGGGTCTTGGTAGCTCTAAGATAACTTTAATCTTTTCTTCGTCCGTGGATATTCCATTCTTTGAAACGATGTGTCCTAGGATTTTTCCTTGCCGTACCATGAAGACACATTTCTCAGGGTTCAAACAAACTCTATACTATCTACATTTATTGAATATTTTTCTCAGTTCCGGTATATGGTCTGGTCGTTGATTTGAGTATGTACACAGATCATCTACGTATACTTCCATACTTTTTCTCAGAAATTCTTTGAAAACATGACACATCAGTCGTTGGAAGGTGGCTGGCGCATTAGTGAGCCCGAAAGGCATTAATTTAAATGCATAGATTCCCCATTCAGTCGCGAATGCGGTTTTATGCTGGTCCTCAGTTGCAATAGCTACTTGGTTGTAACGAGAGAATCCATCCAAGAAGCTATAGACCTCCTTGCCGGCAACTCTTTCCAAAAGATGGTCTGTGATGGGTAAAGGGAAACTATCACGTATGGTTGCTGCATTTACTTTTTTCAAGTTGATACACACCCTTAGTTTTCCGTTTTTCTTGGGCACTACTACTAGTGGCGATACCCATTCTGTGTGTTCAATCTCATAGATGAATCCTACCGCTAGTAATTTGTCAATCTCTTCCTTTATTTTTGCAGCGTAAACTTCATTATACGTATAAGGGCGTTGTTTAGAGGGTTTTGCATCTGATGTCATAGGGATTCGATGAGCGCATATGTTGGGTTCTACACCCTTAAGGTCTTTGTACGTCCAAGCAAATACATCTCGATACTCTCGGATGAGTCGTATGAGATCCTCTTCTTCTTCTTCCGATACATCTTTTCCAATATACGTGCACCTCTCTTTTCCGTCTTCTATCGTTACAACAACTTTCTTGGTTTGTTCCTTGTTGTCATAGGCTTCTCCGTCCCGGGCCTCTCGTTTAGGCATTTGAGTAGCTATCTTTCTTTCTTCCACTTCGTATCTTTTAAAATGTTCTGGAACTTCGAAATGGTCTGGTTCCGGTTCCACTTTACTCGTGTCCTCTCTATGCTGGTGTATTCTTGGGATGGTTTCAATTGCTAAGACTTTTGTTGGTCTTTCTTTTGATTCTTCTTGCATGGTTTCTAAATATTGTTCTTCAGAGTCAAACTCTGGTTCCATTTCTATGCTTTCATACTCTTCTTTCCACTCTTCCTCTACAATTTCTCCTGCTTCTACTTCTTGGAGGACAACCATGTAGAGGTTCACGTCATATCCTTCCTCGTCTATACAATCATTCATCGTCAATACTTCCTCATTCACACAAACGTCTAATGTGGCTAGGATTTCCATCCAGCCATGTGGTTCGAAGAGTTCATCTGAAAAAATTTTGGGCATGTAATCGGGGTCTTCTATCGATCGATAATTAGGGTGCCCTATTGGCCACATTTGTTTTTTACACTCCTCCTTCTTTGCTTCTTTGCACATCCAGAACTGGGCATCCTCGTGCATCCAAGATTGGTCACTTGATCCAGCACTGTGAATGGATAGGTCATCTTCATCTTTGTGGACTGGATTCCATTGTAATGGAGGGACATCCCGATAAGCGAATGTGTGCAAGTTTATCTTGGTAGTGTTCCCTTGATGTTGGAGATATAATGAATCTCTGCCCCAATCTTGTACTACTCGCATCTGTCGCATGAATGGTCGTCCTAATATCATTTCATAATTGTTTGCTTTTTCGAACTTACATATGGCCAGTGTGTGTTCAAACTCCACTCCACACGTTGTTAACTTAATTCCTTCCAATATTCCTAGGGGTCTCTCCACATGACCGTCTGCTAACTGGAGTTTCATGCGAGTGGGTCGTAAGGCTGATTTTCCCCACTTTTCCCAAATTTCCTTCGTTGCAATTCCTACTCCAGCTCCTGTGTCTAAGATGGCTTTGGTCATGTACCCATTGTAGATGACAGGTAAACAGGTATTCCCTTCATCTCCTTCACTGAACTCTCCTACTTTATCGACTGGAACCTGTATTGTGGACTTATTTTCCAGTTCCTTTTCTTTTGATCCTCCATTCTTTGGCAGTGGTTTCAATTGATCTGCCATTTGCTTCCACAACTGGGGTTTGAGTCGAAGCAAATCTTCCACCGTTAATTGGCATTGTACTTTCGTTTTCTTTAACTTTGTTAAATTATGCGAACTCTCCTTTCCTTTTCCTGATCCTTTTCCATGCACCGTGGGTGCTCGTATTACCACTGACTCTTTTTCATACTCTCCCATATAGTTAGGCAATGTTGAAATGCTTATGGTCTCCTCTCTACCTCTATCGAGTCTTGAAATCTCCTCGTAGGCCTCCTCAAGGTTAGGATGGGGTTGACAGTCTTCCACAACTATTTCATCAAATGGTGGTGGATCGACACCATTCTTCTTCCATTGTTCTTCTCTGATTCTATCCCACAAATCCTTGGGCCATTCTGCTTCTAAGTCTGGTATGGCTGATACAGGATCATCTTGTGCTGTCTCTTGTTCACCTTGGGAATCTTCTTTCCTTAATTCTTTATCCTTTGGTTTGAGGTATTCTTCATAAGGTTCTTGTGCAATCCTTGTCTCTGGTAGAGTTGGGATAGTCTTTTCTAGGGTTGTTTGTGCTTCTTCTATGAGTTTTCTGCATATAGCTAGTCTTTCCTTTTCTAATTCCCCTCTAGGGTAGATTTTTTCATGTTGCTCTATGTTCGGTCCCATTTTGATTCTAGCTTGGTACGCTTTTAGCCACATATCCAAGTCGTCTGGCTTTGGGTCTGCTAGAATTGATCCGGGCTTCTCCCTATCTGAGCTCGGTTCGATTAGCTCAGGAGTCTCCTTAGACTTCCCTTGTTCTTTGTGTTTACTTGATTTTTCAATTTGCTTTTTACTGTTTGTATTCTTGCTTTTTTCCCATTTATCCTTGAGTTTCTCTCGTCGTTCTTTCCATTTCTGAGCTTTTGTGTTGCGGGAATTTTCACATGGATCCTCAGAATCTTCTACTATTTGAGTTGAAGGGCTTATTTTCGTGTTGTTTTTTTGTTCCTCTTCTGATTGCTGTTCTTTTTGTTGTTTTGTCTGGGCTCTAGTGATGGCTTTTAGTGGCACTGTGTACTCCTTATCACTTCCCGATTCTTCTATGACCTCTATTACATTGATTGGTGCAAAACCTTGTTTTTTTACCGGATTCTTAGGGCAATCCCTAAAAAGGTGTTCCTTTCCGCAATCACTGCAATATCCTTCCCAGATTCTAGGTGGTGGAGGGTTGTATGGTCGAGGGCATTCTCTAATGAAATGGTCTCCTCCACATCTAAAGCATGGTCCTCTCTGTACTGGTGGTCTACTAGGTGGTCTCATGGGTTGTGGTGCTTTAGGAGCTGTATACATTAGAGTGGAAGTCTCTGCTCCATAAGTCTGATCATAGCCTTCATACCCATAGTATGTAGTGTCATATGCCGGTTCGTATTCCATCATGTAGGCTTCATACGGGTAGTACTCACTTGGTAGGGTTTCATATCCAAGGTTTGTTGATTCTATCTGGGTCATTGTCGTGGCTCGTACTATAGCTCTTTCAAGATTTTCTTCTGGTTGCGCATACTTTACTGGTACTACTTGTTGAGGTTGCGACGGTTGGGGTCCTAGCACTGGTTGTGGTGGTGGGTATGGTGTCGGTTCAATTGGTCTAGGTACTCCCGTCTGTGCTGGATAAGGGTTGTATCTTGGGATCTCTCTGTTTGGGTCTCTAGGTGGATATCCATACGGTCGATACTGAGGTGGTTGGAAAGGGCGTGTTTGCCTATTAAATGGGCAGTTCTCAGTAGTGTGATTAGTGTATTTCTGTTCTATGTGACAATACCAAGAAGTCCCTTGTTGCTGCTGCCTGTTGTATGGATAAGCTGGTTGTGCACCGCCCCCTCCTCGAACACACAGGTGAGTGGGGTGATCTCCTCCACATAAGCTACATCTACGTAGCATAGGCAGTCTTTGTACTGGGGGTTGATAAGCTCTTTGCCCTTGTGCCCCTAGTTTCTTGGCTAATAGCTCTGCTAATTCTTCCACGTGACTGGAGTTGGAAGAAATGGCACTCCTTGAGTTGTCCGATTTAGCGTGGCTGGACTTGCTGTTGAGGTCCTCAGCCAAGTTATCTTCTAAATCAATACACTCCTGAAGACACTCACTCAAAGTTTGTAGTCTTTTCACGTACACTAGCGTTCTCAAGGTTCCGTTAGTGAGCCCATCCAAAAATAATGAAATCATTTTTTGTTGCGTCGGTCTCTCTGTTACTGGGCATCTATCCACGTAGTGGTTGAACCTTCTGGCCACATTCTTCACCGTTTCATTAGGGTTTTGTTTGAAGCTGTGAATTAGCGAAGATGAATTGTGTTTGATTCCTCTCTTAGTGAATTCTCCTATGAATTCCTGAAAAAATTGTTCCATGTTCCCAAACTGGTTGGGATCTAAGGGTTGGAACCAGGTCAGAGCTGTTCCTATGAGGGTGAGTCCAAACGCCTCATATTGTACAAAGAAGTCATCCACTTGTTCCGCTCTTAGGACTTGTTTGAATTCAGCAATGTGATCATATGGTTCTCCTGATCCATCATAAGGGTTTCGTACACACTTAGCCACTTGAATAGGCCTCAGCCGTCTAACAGGTTCAGGTGGTCTGGGCATCACAAGAAGAATAGGGACAGCTGGTCGTATGGGTGGTATACCAGGCTGTCTTCCTATCGGGGGTTGTGGTCTTACTGGTGGTCTGCATTGGTTTCCTATCCCTGGTTGGGTCTGATAGTGTGCTTGTACTCCTGGTGTGGCAAATTGTACATGAGCATGATTAGGTACGCTCCTATGGCTGGTCTATCCTGATGTAGTATTTTCTGTTTCTTCTTGATTTCCAAACGGATTTTGTGAGGTTGTTGCTTGCTCTCTCTGGGGAAACACAGGTGTACCCATATATCTTAATCGAGACCTGTCTAAGATACTCACAGGCCAATACCTTCTTTGATCTTTATCCAGGTATGTGAGTCTAGTCTCATCATCAGGGTCTTTCAATTCATAGAATGTCATGGGGTTCTCTTCTCTCCCTGGGACAGGTGAATCGGTTTGCAACAATAAGTTTGATCCGTGAATCATATAGACTTCTAACAAATAGTCGTCTTGAGGTATCAAGTCACCTCTCAAGACACGTGACACTCGGGATCTGCCTCTAGGGGTGGTCACAAACTCTTCTGGTTGTGTCCTTCCTAGGTTTTCAGGGTCTGAGAGTTCCCCTCTTTCATTGATCCTTTCCGGGAATTCAGTTACAATGTAGATGTGACCAACTTTGTCAACATATGCACCTCCTTCGTATTTGACAGCTGGTCGGGGTACGATTGTGGCATTTTGGGAAGTTACCATCCTGGCCACAGACCTATTTAAGCCATCCAGGTAGATTGGAATCTCCTGGGCATTGGTGGATACATACTGCAAGGAAGTACGGTAGTCCCCCTCCACAGTAGTCATGAAGCTTCTCGTTGGTGTGGGACCTTGCATGTCTTCCGAAGCCATAGGTAACTCCTCCTCCGAGTCACTAGAGGTTTCTAAGTAAACGGAGTGATGACTAACTTGGGCAGTACTTCCTACTGAAGAGATGATACTCCTTCGACTACTTAGAACTCTTCCTGACCTCAAGTTCATTCACTCTCCCAAGCCTCTCTTTATGCTTCTTAGATTCCCTTTGGGTAGCTCTCCCAATGACTCAATTTGTCTGCTAAAAGAAGGGGTCAATCTGGGCGATACCACTTCGTGACGATACTACTCTCGGCGATACTGCACTAACCGCGATACGATACCAGACACCCAGACGATACGATATCAATCTGGTGTCGCGATACTATCCTAGAAGACAAACGATACGACACCTCCACTATGCACGATACGATACCTGACAGGCTCGGCGATACGACACTAACGACAGTGTCGCGATACTGCCCTGATGAACAGGCGATACGATACCACAGAGGTGTTGCGATACCAGAGTTCTCAAGACACGATACGATCTCACAAGACCGACGATACGATACCAGATATAGTGTCGCGATATCAGAGTTCTCGAGACACGATACGATCTCAAAAGACCGACGATACGATACCAGATATGATATCGCGATACCTCACTAGGAAACACCACGATACGATACTGGCAAAATCGACGATACCATACCACAGGCCACAGGCGATACGATACCACCGTGATGAGTGCGATCGCGATACCAATCTTGACGACACGATACCACTACAGTGTCGCGATATCAAGATAAGCCATCAACGATACGACACTTGGGAAGGGCCCGATCGCGATACCCAAGTAGTGTCGCGATACCAAAGTATCAAGCGATACGATACCACCCGGTAAAGTGAGGTCGCGATACTAAAAACTTAGGCGATACGACACCCCAATGGTGTCGCGATACCAAGTGTTAGTACCAGACGATACGATACGAGGGATCCGATACGATCGCGATACCAACTCAGTGTCGCGATACTGGAGTTGTGTCGCGATACCAAGGTAGGTATCCAGCGATACGACACCTCTGGCCAGTGTCGCGATACAAGGGAATTTTGGTATCGCGATACCAAAACTCAACCGATCGCGATACTCAAGCCAAAAGGTCTCCAAACTTGATAATTTTTGCACCCCCTTGCACCTCTCACCCTTCTCCTCACTCCTAAGCCTCTGTCTCTCACAAAGTGTACAATTACTCAAAAATTTTCCCCCCCGCGATACTGCGCATTCCTTTTAATCATTTGTTTGTGCAAGTTTAGAGAGTTTTAGGTATTAAATCTTGATGGGAACTCACCTTGGGTCTATCTAGCTTGCTTCTTGAGCTCTTGCACAAGCTTTGAAGGCCTGAAGCACGCGATACTGCTCGCACGATACCGGTCGCTGTCGCAGACGATACCAGTGAGCAGTGAAGTGTCAAAAGAAACAAATTTTTTTGGTTTTTATACTTTTTGGACAGAACTTGAAATTCTTGGAATTTTTTGGTGATTTTTGGGGATTTTGGCCTACTCCTACTCCTCTTCTCCTCACTTCTTCTCTCCTTCTAACCTAACCCTAACTCCTCCTTCTCTTCCCTCCTTCTAAACCTAAACCTAAAACTTATCACACACACCTCGAAGATGAGAAGTGTCAAGTGCTGAAATGGTGGACTACTTGCCAATGGACAAATTTGCATCTACAAGTACGATTCGATCACACTCGCTCTATAACTATCACGAAGGCACCTTGGTAGAGTGACTCCCCGGCAACGGCGCCAAAAACGTGTGTACTTGAGTCACAAAGACTCAAGGACTTGTACCAATGAGACTATACCTCAATTGCCATACAAGTGCATATAGTGGGATCCTTTTCACACATTTAAATGTCAATCCTAAGGAGTGACTTGCCAAGTGTATGAAGACGTGTGCACACGTGATAGAAAATGAAGTGGTTTAGCTATTCACACATGAGAAAAGACTACTACCACTCACACCTACTGAAATACTGAAAGTGTTGCCGCAAGCCTCTTTTCAGCAGTTTTGGTATTTTGAGGTTTTCTCCCAGCCCAGAACTCCGAACATAGGCAATAGGTACTCGTTTCGAAGCTCTCGACGAGACGAATCCAACGGTGGTGGTTTCACTCAATTCTGACCACTCTCCTTCAAGTTATGGCAGAAACAGTGAATTACAGGAGTCACAAACACCCGCGCCTCAGCTTCTCCTAGCTTATGCATGCACTACAGCAGCTCAAAACAAAGGGGAAGGGGTAGACAACAGTCCTACACTTGCATTTCAAGCATCACACACACATTCAAGAGCAAAATGAAGATCAAAATCAGCAAGAAAGAGGCAAACTCGAAAATTCAGAAGTGCTCCTTCTTCACAATGACAAATGGTCCTTTACAATGAGTCACTTTTGACTTATATACTAGTGCCCTAAGTTTGGTCCTTTCACACAAGAGACCGGTACTTTATTCACTAAGAGACTAATTTCCTACTATTGTACATGGTAAATCACTAATCTTCTGTGGGGATGCATCTAGAGGACTCCTCTAGTGCCTTTACAATGGAAAATATATACAAGAGTGGTTATGATACAAAAGTGGTGTGTCCAAATCGGAAAAATTTTGGGGCCCGTCCTTTTCTCTGCTTTGTGCGCTCTTTAGCTCTGCAACAGTATGCTAGAGATTAAGATGTATCTTGCTGGGATGACTTTTTCAATCATCAAGAAGAGATTCTAAAGATTACAATTGCAAGTCATTGGCCAATTGATGTTCGAATCACGTGGGATTTTGATACAAAAAGGTCAATGAATGTGGTCCAAGTATGTAATGCAGTTGCACTTCAAAGTTTTAAACATCCACGAAAAAGGAATATTTATGTAGGCCCAAGGATGACAGAACAGGCTGGAGCAAGATGGCAAGGAAATTTAAAAGAAATAAATGTTGGAACACTTATTGCAGTTCTCATTGATGGTGATGAGGCTACCAAACAATTTTGGATTGCGAAAGTTTTAGAGGTCAGTAAAAATATTGATCAAAGAAGAATAGAGGCTTTAATAGTTCATTGGTATTACACTAAAAGTAGCAATGCATTCATAAGTAAATATAACTTAGAAATGTTATGTGACACCAAACGAATAGGCTCAAAAAGGAAAAAGAATATTTAAAGCACATCCACTCTTCAAATGGATGATGTAGATATTCTTGTTTATGATTTTGTCTTGACAAAAGCCGAGAACTTGAGGAAAGCAACCATCAATATGATAACGAAAAGCTTCCAAATGTATGTGGTACAGCTCATCATAGGAAAACAAGAAGATTTATGCATGATCCTACAGAATTCGGTATGTACTTGGATGAAGATAGAGCTCTTGTCGATATAGAAGAAGAAGAAGAGAGCTCTCAACAGTCTCATACTCAATCAAGTGTATCAGAGGATGGGGATGGTGTGAGTTGAGTTGAAAATCCATAACATTTTTAGTGCTTATATAAATGCTGCAAAGTAGTTTGCTTAGCTAAAACCAAGTTCTATAGCAATTTTAAATAACTATCGGATATCCACCATAGAAAACATGTTCAATGTTTAATTTTTGTATAAGATTTTTTTATCACTTTTATATTTTTTTATGTAGATTTTGGACATGTCAATGTTAAATCGAGCGAAATTTTGGCAACATTTTGAGCTCATTTTTTTGAAGAAACGACAAAAAATGTCAAAAATTCACATGTTTTCACTTGATTTTGAAATATGTGTATACTAGTATAAAGGGTTTCAAACATAAGATGCAATTTTCTTGATTTTCAATGAGAGTGTTCTCATTTTATGACATAGTTCTTGTTTGTTACGACTCGTTGCTATCTTGTAATAAAACTTTGAATCCAAACTTCCTAGTGCTTCTACAATACTTTGATGACCAAGAATTTCATGCATCCATCCTACTCAAATAGTATCCAACGTGGGCCCAATTTGCATCCATTAGGGGAAAAAATGGACCTCGCATGGGCATTGTAAGGTTTCTTAATTTTAAGAGATTAAGCCTAATCTTGTTCTTGCTTGAGGGAGGCCAACTTTCTAAGGTCTATAAACTTCTCTAATTGAGAAATCAACTTGAAATTTGGGGGCTTCTTAGCCAGTTCTGCCCCTTTTTCTTTGTCTTCTTGGTTTTTTTCCTTCAACTTCTTAGGTTTGGTTTTTCCATCTTATTAATGGCATGCCTTAGTTTTCCTTTTTTTAAAATCTCCTTTACCTCATTTTTTTTATCATTCGGTGGTGTTTGAACCTCAAAATCCCTTCTAGTTCTAGTAATCATCTTACTTTTTCCTTTATTTTCCTCACTTTTCCTCTGTTTCTCTTCATTATTCATCTCATGTGCATACATTCAAAGAATTTCAATGCATTCATTGAGTCCGTGTTTGCACAAATATTTCAACTACACTTTGAGCACTTAGGACATACATTTGTCCTCTATAAGCATCATCATAAACATGACTCAAGAATTGGTGCTCATCATCATTTGAGTCTAGCTTGTGAGAGTATGAAGTTTGACTTATAGAGGCCTTCTTTAGACCACCCTTTTGTGAATTCCTTCGTAAATTCTACTTCATGATGGAATCACATAGTTTTCTGACTATTTCAATAATCCATTTCTTATCTTTTCCTTCTTGAAGAGAATCACAAATCCGATGTGGATGGTCCAATTCATTGAACCATATATGTCTCGTCGGTTGGTTGAATGGTCTTTTAGTTTTCTCTTGTACATGGGTTTAACCTCTTGAACATTCTTCAAAGAGGAAATCTCGATGAGTAAGATTACGTAATTGTAAGAAATCCCCTCTGTGCACACACCATCAGTTTTTTTTTCTTGGAAAACAACAAGATTAAAAGCATGTGGATTGCTCATGAGGGTGATGCAAAATTCATTAACCTACTCTATGACTCTGTTTAAATCATTGGTCTCCTTCCAAATCTTAGGTCTCCTACAAGTTTCAGATTGCCACCATTGTTGCACCTCTAGGCTGTCCTACACCTGCTTATGGGACGAGGATTCCAAAGGCACTAAACCCACTCAGTGTACAATGTTCTTTTACTAATTCAAGCATTGGAGACTAGGCTCCGACTGAAACCTTCTTTGAAAAACAAAACGACAATAAGAAAATTGTCACATCGAAGTGGATAGAGAGGATTTCCTAAGGATTGAATAATGATCATTCATGGTGTTTTCAAAAGACTAGTGAAGAAAGAAATAAAATTGAACGGTGACTTTTCTCTGATAATTTAGTACTGGTGAAATTGTTGACGATTGAAAAAAAAAATGAAACTGAACAGTGACCTTTCTGGGATAATTTGGTACTGGGAAAATTGTGGGCCATTTGTGATCTATAGATCGTTTTCAATGTAGAAGATTTGTTCTGAGCAGTTTAGATATTTGTTGTATATGTTTACTGAATAGTCTTTTATATCTTTGCGCACAATTACAGTCAACGAAGATAGTTTTCATGAAGGTTAGAATAGATGGTTCATGCATTTAGGGCCGTGAATTCAAGCCTTGATCATGTAAGAGCTTAATATATCATTCTTTTGTTGCTTGAGCTACTTAAAAGGTTCAAATTTGGCCAATAGACAATGCAACTTCTGTGATCTACTATAAGTATAGAGCTTAGGAGTTGTTAGATCTCGCAGAAAATGTTCATACATTAGGAAAAAAAATGAACCCTGCATGGGCCTTGTAAGGATTCGTAATTTTAAGGGACTAAGCTTAATCTTGTTCTTGTTTGACGGAACAAAGTGCATTTAATAGAGCACTTTTTAGTTGGCTAGACTAAGCTTTTTTTTTAGGCCCAAGTAGGCTCTTCTGTAAAAGAAAGAGAGAGAGATTCCCCTTTACACATCATCAAATCCGTCCATCTTTGTCAATAAAAAAATGACTTTTTTTTTGAAAAGTCAAATATTTAGTTACTGCTTACTCAAAAGGGCCCATTTCTTAATATACATGTCAGAATTTACTTTTTTATATGGATTTTTTAATAAAATCACTCAAATTAGTTCTTTTTCCAAACTCCCTCCAAAACTAAAGTGCCACATCATCAAACTCGTACCTTTCCCTACCTCAAAAAATGAGTTTTTCAAATTTTTATCATTTTCACTCACATAGAATGGAAAACCTCACCTCGACCCATACACATATCAAAAAAGTACTTTTCTCTATGTACAAATACTTCTTAGTCCATTATACATGTTATTTTGATTCTCTTCTCTCTTTCTCTCTCTTAGCATTTGAATTGTAGCAGCCATGGGGTACTCAAACAATTTCCTCCAAGGAGAAGATGTACCAATAATGGAATCACTCACAAGGAAATCTTTCTGCCATGAGATGACAATATTCATGTCCAAGTTGTCTCAACAACGGAGGTAGGGAGAGGACATCACTCCCTTCTTTTCCAAAGACCAGAAGGTTGCAACAACCAACGGCAGATGAAATACAGAAGAAGCAGAACACTACCGATACTGGATGCCAAAAAAAGGAGCAAAGCAGATTGTTTCAGCCATGGAAACAAGTATGGAGGCGAAAAGGCGAATACCCTGTTCAGACCAGGCCGACCCCACGGCCAAAACCTCTTATTAGTAGTCAACAACACGAAACTAATAAGAAGTCCTTCATTAATTCTTCTGCGAAAGTGAAGTCTATTTGGGTACCCAAGAAGTCAATGAAGGCCAGCCCACAATCACGACAAATCTAGGTGCCTAAGGCTTGCTTGCGGGCTCAAATAGCTACACCAAGGCCGCAACCGGTACAACATGTTTCACTCACTCAAACATCTGAGGCCCAGTCTTACACATCACGCACGGACACATATTCTTCCATGAGCACTAGTAAAATCACTTGTAAATGGGTCCCTAAAAAGCCTCATCTTCAAGCAGATACCCCTATCAAACTCTTCAAAGTCTCCACAAAATCAAGATCAAAGCCCATCCACTGCATTTGGAAACCTAAAACTTGTAATACACCCCCGGAACCCACTTGTAAATCCATGCCCACCTACTAACTACGTCACTCTCACACTACATCATTCCACTTAGTTCTTAGGTCCAACCAATTCCTAACTACACAGACAAGCACCGAGCACTTATTAACCTACTAATCTCTCCCGAACCTCATGATAATGTTGTAATGGGGACTAAAACGGTTCTAACTTGTCCTTTAAAATGTTAACACATGTTTCTATATTCTCACAGAATCAGGAGGCAAGAAGTAACATGGCAGAAGCGACAAGTCCGAGCTCACAAGTAGGAATACTTACTGCAGGAATCGATGTGGATAGTCTACCTGTGTGCACCCAACTAAACGACCTGTGGAGCTGCAACACCTTCAGTAGATCCCGGTACCGGATCCACCCACAAGGATCACAGAAAGAGTCCATGCCAATTCTCATTGGTTCAATGGCATGCCAGGTCCATTAGGAGAGGCCAAGTATATATGGGAGTCTAAGTGCGAGTATGACAGATCATGGGTTCAATTCCAATTTTTCTCCAAGGAGTTTGAGACTCTACAGAACACCGAGGATCTCCAGACCATATGGCAACATGCACGGCTAGCAGAATACTTTGAAGCACCACTACCTAAACCGGATCTCCTCCGATGCTATTATTTGGTCTCCACATTACAAGCTAATGAAGAAAAGGACAAACCAGGATCATTTGTTCTTCCTTCCTTGCTGGGCAACAACGAGTTAAAGAGGTTTGAACTTACCTTGGAGTTGGTGAGCTCTGCTTTGAATATGCACGGCGCACATGTACCTTCTGAGAAGGATGCTCTCGTTCCTACTAACATGAAGGATAGGAAACTACTGAAGCTTAAAGACATGGCAGCACTCACACCAAACATGTCCATCCCTCTCCGTATGTGCATGCAACATTTTGCTTTCCCCGGCCAAGACCGCTTCACACACAAAAGAATCTAGTTCGCTCTCTACTTAGCGGAGACAGGTGTGTTACCAATTAAGCTGCCTTTATGGATTATAGATCAATTGTATGAAGCAAATAAAAAGTCTTCTAGGAAATTAGTAGTGAACCGTTGCTGTGCAATCACACACATTATTTACCGGTGCCTAGCATACGATGTTCCCATTGAACGTGCCTTAACTTGGGCACAATTACAAATGTTTAAGAAGCTCAAGACGTCCACACATCAATCCAAGTGCATGAGGGGTGCGATCCTTTGTGTCCAGACAAGGGAAGTTCTGACTACTCCTGAAGTATCGCCACGAGGGGAGGCCACTGTACCTCCCTTTACCATTAGGATACCCAGGTCTGGATCTGAAACTACGACACAAGCTGCCCCTTCAGCTCCTCCTGCTCCATCTGAATTTGAATTTGATACAACTGGAGATGCTGAAGGAATGGATCCCTAGGACTTCGAAGCATTCTTACAAAGTACACAACTCTCTGATGTAGAGTTTTATTCAGATGCAGAAGAACAAGGCACATCCTCACAAAGAAGAAGAAAATCTACAGACGGCCGCCATGTACATTGGAGTGACGCTCAGCAAGGTCAACAACAAGGACACCTAGAAGAAGAAGGAGCATATGACGAGGAGACCACTGAGGCCCCAGCCTATACAGCAGAACTCCGAAGGCTGTATCAAATTATGGAACGAGTGCGATCGCAACAACTGCTCACCGAACATAGCAATAGAGTACTCATGACTCAGCTGTTGGAAGAAGCAGGAGTTGACTCAGAATATAGTGAAGGTCTCATATTGATGGCAGAAACATATGGGGTAGTAGAAGCAGTGCGCACCCCCATTAGGAGGTCTCCGGTTCAATATGATCCATGAAGATTCCAGACACGACCACGCTCAGGTAAGAATATCTAGATCCCCATTACAACAGCAGAAGGGCCAATTATTACATCCAAACCCATCGGGACAACCTCCCAAGCAACAGAAACTGCTAGCCAAGAGCACCCAGTCACCCATGAGGAATCCACCGAGCCACTACCACCCACACCCCCACCATCGCCTCCTAGAGCAGAAACCGTGGAAATCACCTCGACCACTCAACCCACCGAACCAACCTTCATCTTGCGTACTCCCATCTCTAGTTCAACCCTATTCTCCACCTCTGATAACGCAATCTATGAAGCAACCCCCATCACTACACAATCCACCGAATCGCTCATAGAGCCTGCCCTAGGACAACCATCCCCCATGCCCTCAGCCATAGGTCATCCTGACCCTAGATCCATATTCATGGGTTTCCCTGCTACCACGCAACCCTTCATGCCCTCCTCAAATCTACGACCTCAACCCCCAACCTCCATCTCTCCACTTCTCCAATCCCTCCATAACTTCCTTGCTAGAACTTTTCAACCCAGGTCTCAACCATTCCCTTTATTTTCAGCTCCCCACCCCACTTCTCATCTATTCACCACTTTCACACACACACCACCTACCATTCCAATGTATATGGTAGACCCCACACTCGCACCCACTCCTGAAAGTATGGACATTTCACCACCCACGACACCTCCCCCTCCCCCCACGCTTCCACCTCCTCCCATTCCCCCTCCACCAATTTCACCCACACACACGTCTTCAATAGACACATCATTCACTCTTCCCCTTCCCCAGTTCCCTTCCCATGCATCTTCCATTGTAAACACCACCCCCTCATCTATAGGCAATGCATTGGACACCATGCTAGCTTGTATATCAAACTTAAGGACATATTACAATCAGCTCCAGCAACAGAATGAACGCCTGCAAGAGCACACGGAGACACTACAACACCACCTTGCTGCACTAGAGGAGGAAAATGCTCACCTCCACACACAATTCCAAACTCTCCAAGAGGCTCATAGCATATTGGAGGTACAATTACAGAACACAGATCAGGAAGCAATACAAGTGGTAGAAGGTCATCTACGGACACAGCTGGAACGCAATTCAAAGCTTCAGCGAAATATGGCCCTACTCAAGCGACATCTTGCTGCCACTCATGAAGAGAATCGACGCCTGCAATTACAAAATCAGGAAAACCTAGAAGCAGCTATCGAAAGCACACCTGGGGCACCCATCAGCCCATCAAAGTTTCAAGCAGTGACCCCCGACAATATCAAGATCATATTGGAAGACTATGCCATGCTGCTTGAAGCACATGACCTGCTATCAGACGAACTGGGTCAACTGAAGCAGAAACACCAAAAAGAAACAACAGCAGCCTCTCAAACCACCTCCTCCGCGGCTTCACTTCTCACAGACTCAGAGGCCTTAAAAGATCTCCAGAAACAGGTCACCGAATTGCAAGCACGTCTACTACAATATGAGAGACCACCTTCCCCTCCAGAGGCTCCCACCGACGAAGAAATAGTACAAATTCCTGTGGAACAAACATTTGAAGAAGAATACAACCCACAACCCTTCCCAGGAGGCCAACAAATGGAAGAAGCTCAGGACACATTCAAAGCACCACGGCCTCCATGGCTACGTCAAGTGGAGGAAATCGGGAGTTCTCACGAAGAGCGCACAATAGTGCAAAATCAGGCCATGAGGGTCATAGAGGAAACTGTGCTACAATCTGCTTACTTCAAGAACCTGTCATCGAGACGCCTTATCCTCTCATCTGAAATCCAATACAAGCCTTATTATATTATCCTGGCTGATTATAATGCAGAAATACAGAGAGTCACGGGTAAGATTCCTACCTTTGCTACCCAATTTCAACGCGAAGACCTTCCTCTAGAGGTGCAAAAAGGCAAAATTTGTCAACCCACCTGGCGGCAGAAACTTCTAGAGACATATCCAGAAATGCTACGCACATGGAACAACGCGCCTTTACATCTCCTATACAATCCATGCTACAGTCCAGTTCCACGCCGCAGGTCTTGGAAGGCATTCAATATCAAAGTGCAGAACAATGCGCAATGCAAGGAATGGCTAAACTACCCGTACATTGCGCCACCATAGGGACCACCGTCGGTAGCGTACATGATGGGAACAATTCGACATTGGATGCCGCGATTGAAGCCCATGCCAGATGTGGGAGCTCAAATGATGCTTAAGATTTCAGATATGATGTAGGTAGTCCTGAAAACCTTTAAAAATGCAGCCGCACCACAGGTACTTCTACCGAGGTTTACCAATGGAAATTATGATTTGGTGTATGACATGAGCACCACCCCCAGTATTCGTGTGGCTTACGCCTGGCATGCACGCATCAAATACCTCCCTGCATGTTACAAACAGACCTTCGAAGAAATGTTCAGATCAGGTTTCTGGGAGTATCACTCGGAGGTCTTCGCACCGAAGCCAACACACCAGCTCCATCTCTTTGCTTGTGAACAAGCAATGTACTCTGAGTACTACACCACACCGCAACGAGAGGTCCCAGGCGCAATAAATTGGGATGCATTGGAAGCTGATCTAGCAAGAGGCTTAAGGATAGGAGAACACGAACTTTCCACCAATGTCATCCAATACTATATCGACCACCTGATAGAACAGAGGTCTGTCAGGGGCGACAAACGCTAGGAAGGGGGGCATGTTGGCATACAAGCCAGATGAAGAGCATACTAGCACAACGGAGCAGTCATGCACAATACGGCAACAAGGCCCAATCATTTTTTCCAGGGACCATTTACAACTCAAGTGATTTTAATCACTACACAAACATTGTAAATTCCGTTTTTGGTAGAATAGACTCCATTTTGTTCAATCTGAGGAATCCTCGAGCTTGAGGAGTAGTAGAATTAGCTACATATCAATTTTCATAATTTTAAGACTTCGTTTGAGCCCTCAAATAGTCTCTAGAACCTAATTTTTAACTAGGCCGGACACTAGGTCTGGACAAGGCCAAAGCTAGTGAGAAAACTATAAAAAGAGCTAGAGAGCTCATTTTTGGGGGTTAGATTGTTTGTGAATTGAGCTTATGTAAGAGACTTTTTTGACTAATGCAAAGAACTTCATTGTTCCTCTCCTTGTTCTTGCCTTGTGTGCGCGTGTGTGTGTATGCGTGTGCATGCTTGTGTGCTTCTCACTCACACACTTGTGCCTTCACTTGCTCATAGTCTTCATACTAGTCCTCACGTCTCCACGGATTGACAATTATGAGGTGAATCTTCTCACGTTGGTACTCACCATTGTGCTAGAGTGACAGAGAGCAAGGAGAGAAGAGACACGCACAGATGCGTGGAAGCCTCGAAACCCACATAAAGATCTCTCTTGAGGCAATGATCTATATATGAGGTATATATATGAATATGGGGGTAAGGTAACATGACCCTTACATCCCCAACAACTTGAAAGTGGGGGAGAATTGCAAGATACAACATTGATTTCCCAAAAAAAGGGATGTTAGAGGTGGACATGAAAAGTACACGCATGGGTGGTCTCAAAGCCGTGCATAAGACATGCAAAAAGACACTATCTTGTAGCATGGTGATTTTCAAAGTGCATGTCTAGGAAGGCATGATAGGTCATGCAGTGGGTGGAAAGGGAGATCCAAAGTTGAAGACTAAGACTAGGGAGATATGGTGTTCGTGCATTGATGAGGATCATTTTCTTCTTTTGTGATTGAGATTGGGGATTGGGATTGAGATTGGCATTATGAGTGCAATTGGGATTGAGATCAGCTTGGGGGGTTTTCATGAGAATGAGGCTTCTAATTAAAGCTATTTCATAGATTTTGTAACATATATCAGAACTACTTGTAAATTTGCATAGATAATAAAGTTCTTGTTAGATGACAATGGATGTGAGTGGTTCTAGGACTATTTAGGTACCCATTTCCAAACATTTCTAAGAGCTTTTACAAGGCTTGTTGTTTACCATGGCTTGAACTCTAGATGGGGTGTAAAAGAGAGCAGACTTAGAACTCCCCAAGATAGATGATATGGAAAGGGGGATGTCAGCTTATAGGCAAGTTTTAAGCACCAAAATGTGTGACGTAATCAAGTCTTTCATCATTGATCACTTAGGTATCCATATTTAGTGAGTTGATGATCTCCATCCTTTGTCTATGATTTTTGCCTTTGGGTCTACTTCCATTTCTTCTGTGTTGACTTTAGCATAGGTGTAAGAGTCAAATGTTCTCCCTTTTTTCAACCCTATTGCATGCTCTTAATAAGTTGTTCCTTGTCTTGTTGAGGAGGAGGTGTTTTGGAAATCATCTTAATTATGATTGTTTATGGTTATATCTTGCACCAGTATGGTTCATTAGCGACAAACTTGTGTTTGGAAAAGAAGTGTGCACCAACACTTGTATGACCTTTCCATTAACGGGTTATGCATTCTACACAAGACACTAAGGGGTACATGCACTCTGAGTGGAATCATGACTAGAGAGCATCAGGGTCTTCTATTTTATGACCATTCGAGAGCTAGAAGACCGAGACTATCCAAATCTATTGTAGATTCACCTTGAAAAAAGATGAGACCCCAACTTTATATAGTGGATAGAGGGCTAGAATAATCAAGATTCTTCAACTCTTTTATTGACTGAGATTGGGACGTCTCAAGAGTGTTGAACTCTAGCATTGTCCATTGTTTATTGACACAAACGTGAAGGAGACCTCATCAAAGGTTCAAGTGGACAACATGATTGTACATCTAGTCTTGTCACAATATCAAAGGCTCTATGAGATCTTCTTCATGAAAAATGCATAGCTTTAGTATCATGGGAAATCCTATATGAGGATAAAAACTTCCACCTCATGAATGTGAGGGGTTTCCACACCTCCTTATCCAATTTGATAAGCTCCAATTTCATTCAATTATATGCTCATGCCTTGACAACATGAACACCTAATAGCACTAGTGGAAGCTCTTGAATCAATCAAGACTCGAATCCTCTTCATTATGGTGACCTATACTAGATCTACAAATATGAATGGTCATGTATTTACCCTGATATGTAGAAGCCCATAAGGTATGGATATGATACATCTTTAGTTACCAAGCACTCTGTGTATATCACTAGAGGCTCTATGGTAGAAGCTCCTTCTTCATTTGAAGAGGGGAGAAGAAGAAATAATGGAGAGAAGCTATGCAAGAAGAACTATAAGCATTACAAGAAAACTACACTTGGGATCTAGTTCCCAAGAAGCCAGACATGAAGGTAATGGGCTCAAGGTGGATATACAAAATCAAAAAGAAATCGGATGACTCTATAAACATGTACAAGGCAAGGTTAGTGCCAAATGGATTTGCCCAAACTCATGGAGTAGACTATGAAGAACCATTTTCACTTGTGGCAAAGATGCAAACAATCAGGGCTTTGATAAGCCTTGGTGCTTCTAAAAATTGGAATTTATATCAATTGGATGTCAAAAAATGCATTCTTGAATAGATGGATATCAGATGAAGTGGATATGGCACCACCACCAGAGTTTGAAGATGAAGATAAAGTAGGTTATGTATGCAAGCTTTGGAAGCCACTATGGTCTCAAGCACGCTCCTAGAGCTTGGAACCATAGACTTGTTACTTATTTGTAGGACCAAGGTTTCGTGTCAAGCAAGGAAGATTCTTCTTTGTTTCTTAAGAAGAACAAACACTACAAGGAATACGGGCTACAGCGACCGTAAGGCGACACAAATTTGCGCTATAAAATTGCAACATGCATCGTAATGAGCGTCACGCGCGGACCGTCAATTAAACGACGAAGTGAACGACGCGTTTTGCGACTTGTACTGCGACGGGACCTGTGATGCTCGCCTGTAGCGTCGCTTATATGTGGGTTCCAAAAGCTTTGCTTAAGCGATGCTTTTTACGTCACATAAGCGTCACTGTTTGGACGTCGTTATGCGACGCATCTAGCATCGCTTACACGACGGTCTGTTGGTGAAAAAAAAAATAAAACGTTGGAGGCTCTTCGATCAGCATTTTCACGCATCTGATCGAAGAGCTCTCCAACGTTCGCAGTTGTGCTGCGCTTACGAGCTAAACCAAGTATATACAGGTCTCTGTTTCTCTCTCTCTACATCTTTTCCGCTTTGAATTCTCTCTCTCTCTGTCTCTCTCTCGCTTTGTTGAGTCTCTCTCTTGTTCTCCTAATTGTTGACTCTTGTTCTTGAAATGTTATAGAAGTTCAAGTTTGCCAACATCTATATATCTACATCTTAAGAATACAACATGAACGAAAGAAAGGAGAAAATAACACTACATACATGCAACTTTGCATCGGTATATTTATTGCGATATTATTGGTTAAGATTTCAATCATCCACAATTTGCCAGAGTGGTTCATAATTCATGAGTAGTTGCTTACATGGATATAGGTGACATGATATTTGGAGAACTCCAAAGAGAATTTTTAAAAATATTCAAATAAAAAAAAAACAACATATTGGGTGTCATTAACTAGTATGAATATGATGTTTGATATTCAAGAACTGTGGTGATAGGGTTCTTCCATCAACAAATATCAAAAAACAACCTCCCAACGGCGATCATACCCGACAGAACACCCAAGATCATGAACCACTTAGCGTTGTTCTTGCACATGCTCCACAGATTGCTATCCACATCATTGTCAACTACATCCTTGACAGTGAACTCGTGAATGCTGGTGTCAATATCTTTCATATCTTCATCCATTGGTGTCAATATTCTACCCACAGAATGCCTTTATTCATAAAAAAATATTATTATGAAAGTATTATTGTAATTAATACACATGTAGCATATGATCTCATTACATAAATTTGTAATTAACCTTTTCCAACAAACTCTAAAATTACTCTTACAAGTCTCATGGCCACCAAAGTGCTTCTGTCATGGGAGCTGGACGTAAGACCGAAACATACAAAGGCCTTCATTCTCCTTCCTCTTGGGCTAGTCATTCTCCTTCATCACCACTCCCGTTCTTGAACCTTCTGGTGGAGGAGCTTGGTGCTGTGATTTTTGGTTGTGACCATGCAACTTACAATGAATGCGTCACACAACTTCTGTTTGGTATACTTTATCTATCCTCTTACTTTCTATCACAGATATACGTCTCTCCCTTTAAACCATATGCATGAACAATAGCTTGATCATCATCTTTTCTACATGTCGAGGCCTTCGAGCTTCTCATATAATCTATGTAAAGAATGTCCGACGAGGGATGCCACTATTTTTGTTTAATTACATTGATAAAAAGTTGCATGGTATTTCTGACGCAGATAGCTATGGAGAGATGAACATCAATCCATTTGCCTGGACTGATGGGAAGCAGAAGACACGTTTTTCAGCTCAGGTTCTTTGCTTAGATTTAATAATCTTTGATATTACATTAGATCACTGTTTGAGGTGTAATGAGGTTTTTTTTACATGTAGGCATGCATACGGGTGAGATGTTAGTGTGCACCATTGACAGAAAGCATATACAAGGGAGCATTAGCAGCGAACAGGAAATGGACGAGAACTATGGTCATAGGGTTCTTCCATCTACAAATATAAGAACACCACCTCCCAACGGCGATCATAACCGACAGAACACCCAAGATCCTGAACCACTTAGCCTTGCTCTTGTGCATGCTCCACAGATTGCTATCCACATCAATGTCAACTAGATCTGTGATAGTGAACTCGTGAATGTTGGTGTCAATATCTTTCATATCTTCACCCATTGGTTTCTAGATTCTATCCACAGAATGCCTTCATTCATAAAAATATTATTATGAAAGTATTATTGTAATTAATACACACGTAGCATATGATCTCATTACATAAATTTGTAATTAACGTTTTCCAACAAACTATAAAATTACTCTTACAAGTCTCATTGCCAGCAAAGTGCTTCTGTCATGGGAGTTGGACGTAAGACCAAAACATACAAAGGCCTTCATTCTCCTTCCTCTTGGGCTAGCCATTCTCCTTCATCACCGCTCCCGTCCTTGAACCTTCCGACGGAGGAGCTTGCTGCTGTGATATTTGGTTGTGACCATGCGACTTACAATGAATGCGTCACACAACTTCTGTTTGGTATACTTTATCTATCCTCTTACTTTCTATCACAGATATACATCTCTCCCTTTAAACCATATGCATGAACAATAGCTTGATCATCAGCTTTTCTGCATGTCCAGGCCTTCAAGCTTCTCATATCATCTATGTAAAGAATGTCCGACCAGGGATGCCACTATTTTTGTTTAATTACATTGATAAAAAGTTGCATGGTATTCCTGAGGCAGATAGCTATGGAGAGATGAACATCAATCCATATGCCTAGATTGATGGGAAGCAGAAGACGCGTTTTTCGGCTCAGGTTCTTTGCTTAGATTAAATAATCTCTGATATTACATTAGATCACTGTTTGAGGTGTAATGAGGTTTTGTTTACATGTAGGCACGCATACGGGTGAGATGTCAGTGTGCACCGTTGACAGAAAGCATATACAAGGGAGCATTAGCAGCGAAGAGGAAATGGATGATAACTCTGCTAATAGTGTTCTTCCATGTGCAAATATCAGAAAACCACCTCCCAACGGCGATCATACCGGACATAACACCCAAGATCTTGAACCACTTAGCCTTGCTCTTGTGCATGCTCCACAGATTGCTATCCACATCATTGTCAACTAGATCCTTGATAGTGAACTCATGAATGCTAGTGTCAATATCTTTCATATCTTCACCCATTGGTGTCAATATTCTATCCACAGAATGCCTTCATTCATAAAAAATATTATTATGAAATTATTATTGTAATTAATACACACATAGCATATGATCTCATTAAATAAATTTGTAATTAACGTTTTCCAACAAACTCTAAAACTACTCTTACAAGTGTCATTGCCAGCAAGGTGCTTCTGTCATGGGAGCTGGACGTAAGACCGAAACATACAAAGGCCTTCATTCTCCTTCCTCTCGGGCTAGCCATTCTCCTCCATCACCGCTCCCGTTCTTGAACCTTGCGGCGGAGGATCTTGCTGCTGTGATTTTTGGCTGTGACCATGTGACTTACAATGAATGCATCACACAGCTTCTATTTGGTATACTTTATACCACCTCTTAATTTCTATCACAGATATACGTCTCTCCCTTTAAACCATATGCATGAACAATAGCTTGATCATTAGCTTTTCTGTAGGGAGCATTAGCAGCGAATTATGTGAATTATTCATAGGAGAAAGTCCTATTAGGAATTCATTTGCGACAGATAAACTTATATCTCTTTTCATGTAGGCTCGTTGAGTGTCAGTAGACAGGTTGTGGGTTTACAACGTGGGTCCATCAACAAAGGAGAAGAATATACAAGGGAGCATTAGCAACGAATTATGTCAATTATTCATAGGAGAAAAACCTATTTGAGTTAAATCATGTGTAGACAGATAAGCTTATATCTCTTTTCATGAGAAACTCGTTGAGTGTCAGTAGACAGGTTGTGGGTTTACAACGTGGGTCCATCAACAAAGGAGAAGAATATACAAGGGAGCATTAGCAAGGAATTATGTCAATTATTCAGAGGAGAAAAACCTATTTGAGTTAATTCATGTGCAGACAGATAAGCTTATATCTCTTTTCATGAGAAACTCGTTGAGTGTCAGTAGAGTGGTTGTGGGTTTACAACGTGGGCCCATCAAAAAAGGAGAAGCATATACAAGGGACCATTAGTAGCGAATTATGTGAATTATTCACAGGAGAAAAACCTATTTGAGTTAATTTATGTGCGGATAGATAAGCTTGTATCTCTTTTCATTAGAAAATCCTTGAGTGTCAGTAGAAAGGTTGTGGGTTTACAACGTGGGTCCATCAAAAAAGGAGAAGCATATACAAGGGAGCATTAGCAGCGAATTATGTGATTTATTCAGAGGAGAAAAACCTATTTGAGTTAAATCATGTGCAGACAGATAAGCTTTTATCTCTTTTCATGTAGGCTCGTTGAGTGTCGGTAGACAGGTTGTGGGTCTACAACGTGGTCCATCAACAAAGGAGAAGAATATACAAGGGAGCATGAGCAACGAATTATGTCAATTATTCAGAGGAGAAAAACCTATTTGAGTTAAATCATGTGCAGATAGATAAGCTTATATCTCTTTTCATGAGAAACTCGTTGAGTGTCACTAGACAGGTTGTGGGTTTACAACGTGGGTCCATCAACAAAGGAGAAGCATATGCAAGGGAGCATTAGCAACGAATTATGTCAATTATTCACACGAGAAAAACCTACTTGAGTTAATTCATGTGCGGATAGATAAGCTTATATCTCTTTTCATGAGAAACTCGTTGAGTGTCAGTAGACAGGTTGTGGGTTTACGACGTGGGCCCATCAACAAAGGAGAAGCATATACAAGGGAGCATTAGCAGTGAATTATGTGAATTATTTACAGTAGAAAAACCTATTTGAGTTAATTCATGTGCGGACAGATAAGCTTATATCTCTTTTCATTAGAAAATCATTGAGTGTCAGTAGAAAGGTTATGGGTTTAGAACGTGGGTCCATCAACAAAGGAAAAGCATATACAAGGGAGCATAAGCAGCGAATTATGTGAATTATTCACAAGAGAAAAACCTATTTGAGTTAAATCATGTGCAGACATATAAGCTTATATCTCTTTTCATGAGAAACTTGTTGAGTGTCAGTAGACAGGTTGTCGGTTTACAACATGGGTCCATCAACAAAGGAGAAGAACATACAAGGGAGCATTAGCAGCAAATTATGTCAATCATTCACAGGAGAAAAACCTATTTGATCAGTTAATTCATGTGCGAACAGATAAGCTTATATCTCTTTTCATGAGAAACTCGTTGAGTGTCAATAGACAGGTTGTGGGTTTACAACGTGGGCCCATCAACAAAGGAGAAGCATATACAAGGGAGCATTAGCAGCGAATTATGTGAATTATGTATGTGTATGTATGCATTATGTATGTGTATGTATGCATGTGCATTATGTATGCATATGTGTGTGTATGCATGTAAGT
>MU261350.1:40000-60000 GCA_020310875.1 Ceratopteris richardii
TATTTGGAGAACTCCAAAGAGAATTTTTAAAAATATTCAAATAAAAAAACAACAACATATTGGGTGTCATTAGCTAGTATGAATATGATGTTTGATATTTAAGAACTGTGGTGATAGGGTTCTTCCATCTGCAAATATCAGAAAACCACCTCGCAATGGCGATCATACCCGACAGACACCCAAGATCCTGAACCACTTAGCCTTGCTCTTGCGCATGCTCCACATATTGCTATCCACATCCTTGACAGTGAACTCGTGAATGCTGGTGTCAATATCTTTCATATCTTCATCCATTGGTGTCAATATTCTACCCACAGAATGCCTTCATTCATAAAAAATATTATTATGAAAGTATTATTGTAATTAATACACACGTAGCATATGATCTCATTACATAAATTTGTAATTAACGTTTTCCAACAAAATCTAAAATTACTCTTACAAGTCTCATGACCAACAAAGTGCTTCTGTCATGGGAGCTGGACGTAAGACCGAAACATACAAAGGCCTTCATTCTCCTTCCTCTTGGGCTAGCCATTCTCCTTCATCACCGCTCCCGTTCTTGAACCTTCCGGCGGAGGAGCTTGGTGCTGTGATTTTTGGCTATGACCATGCGACTTACAATGAATGCGTCAGACAACTTCTGTTTGGTATACTTTATCTATCCTCTTACTTTCTATCACAGATATACATCTCTCCCTTTAAACCATATGCATGAACAATAGCTTGATCATGATCTTTTCTGCATGTCCAGGCCTTCGAGCTTGTCATATCATCTATGTAAAGAATGTCCGACAAGGGATGCCACTATTTTTGTTTAATTACATTGATAAAAAGTTGCATGGTATTTCTGACGCAGATAGCTATGGAGAGATGAACATCAATCCATATGCCTAGACTGATGGGAAGCAGAAGACACGTTTTTCAGCTCATGTTCTTTGCTTAGATTTAATAATCTCTGATATTACATTAGATCACTGTTTGAGGTGTAATGAGGTTTTTTTTACATGTAGGCACACATACGGGTGAGATGTTAGTGTGCACCATTGACAGAAAGCATATACAAGGGAGCATTAGCAACGAAGAGGAAATGGACGAGAACTGTGGTCATAGGGTTCTTCCATCTACAAATATCAGAAAACCACCTCCCAACGGCGATCATAACCGGCAAAACACCCAAGATCCTGAACCACTTAGCCTTGCTCCTGTGCATGCTCCACAGATGGCATGCCTTCATTCATAAAAGATATTATTATGAAAGTATTATTGTAATTAATACACACGTAGCATATGATCTCATTACATAAATTTGTAATTAACGTTTTCCAACAAACTCTAAAATTACTCTTAGAAGTCTCATCGCCGGCAAAGTGCTTCTGTCATGAGAGCTGGACGTAAGACCGAAACATACAAAGGCCTTCATTCTCCTTCCTCTTGGACTAGCCATTCTTCTTCATCACCGCTCCCGTCCTTGAACCTTCCGACGGAGGAGCTTGCTGCTGTGATTTTTGGTTGTGACCATGCGACTTACAATGAATGCGTCACACAACTTTTGTTTGGTATACTTTATCTATCCTCTTACTTTCTATCACAGATATACCTCTCTCCCTTGAAACCATATGCCTGAACAATAGCTTGATCATCAGCTTTTCTGCATGTCCAAACCTTCAAGATTCTCATATCATCTATGTAAAGAATGTCCGAATAGGTATGCCACTATTTTTGTTTAATTACATTGATAAAAAGTTGCATGGTATTTCTAAGGCAGATAGCTATGGAGAGATGAACATCAATCCATATGCCTTGACTGGCTCAAAATTTGCATATAGTTGCTTAAGCGACACAACTTCTTGAGTTGCATTTGCCAAACCTCTATATTTTGCTTTTCTTGGAAGATAAGGCCGCAATTGCTTGCTTCTTAGATGACTAAGAGATAAGCTTTGAACCTGCAAAGGATAGGTACCCTGAAGTGCTCCTCCTATCATCCTTGGAGCCAACACAATCTGCATCAGAATACATCTTTATATCTATGTTAGAAGTGAAGGGATAGAACAACCCTTCATTCATTGTACCCTTTAGATACTGAAGCACCCTCTTTGCAACTTCCACATGAGGCTTCCATGGTGCATACATAAACTGACTCAATGTACATACTGCATAGGCAATATCCACTCTTGTTAAAGTAGCATAACTAAGGCTTCCTACAAGTTCTTGATATTTTGTAACATCATCAAGTAGATCACCTTCATGTGAACTCAATTTATGGTTGCATTTCATAGGAGTACTTGCAGTTTTATTGTTCTCCATCTTAAACTTTACCAACATATCACGTATGTACTTCCTTTGAGTGATAAATATACCAAAATCTCTTTACACAAGCTCTAAGCCAAAAAAAGCAGGTTAATAAACCAAGATCACTAATTTTGAATTCCTTCATTAATTGAGCGTTGATTTGCTTGATGCCATTAGCATCATTCCGTGTAATAATCATGTCATCTACATAGACACATAATTAGTTAACCTCTGATTTCACTACAAGAAATAGGGGAGCATAGCGACGCCGCCAAACCGGAAAAAAATGGGGACCGTCACTTATGCGACGCTAACATCGCCTAAGCGCCGGTCGTGTTTTCGGAATTTTGATTTTTAGGCGGGGTACATCGCAGACTCAAGCTTGCGTCACTTATGCGACGCTAATCTTTGCGTCGCAAATAGAGTCGCTTGCTAGCGACGGTATGGGCAATGTAGGAAAACTGGAGAGCGTCGCATATGCGTCCTCCTTTCGAGAGCCTCGCGTAAGCGACGCTCTAGAATGTTCAAAAAAAATTTCGATTTCTCTCGGCACATGTGTGCCGCGATCTGGACGAGAGCAAGAGAACGAGAGAGAGAGAGAGAGAGAGAGAGAGAGAGAGAGAGAGAGAGAGAGAGAGAGAGAGAGAGAGAGAGAGATAGAGAGAGAGAGAGAGAGAGAGAGAGAGAGAGAGAGCCCGAGAGAGAGAGACCAGGTATGTGCACACACACTTACACACACATACATATGCATACACACACACATATACACACATAGACACACACACACACATATACACACACACATACACACACAAATACACACACATATACACACATACACACATAATGTTGCATACACACACATATACATACATAGACTCACACATATACATGCACACACACATATATACATACACACACATATGCATACATAATGCACATGCAAACATACACATACATAATGCATATGCATACATAATGCACATGCATACATACACATACATAATGCATATGCATACATAATGCACATGCATACATACACATACATAATGCATACACACACATATGCCTACATAAAGCATACACACACATACACACACATACACACACATATGCATACATACATGCATACACATACACACATAGACACATACACACACATATACATATGCATACACACACATATACACACATAGACACACACACACATATACATACACACACACATACACACACAAATAGACACTCGTATACACACATACACACATAATGTTGCATACACACACATATACATACATAAACACACACATATACATGCAGACACACATATATACATACACACACATATGCATACATAATGCACATGCAGACATACACATACATCATGCATACACATGCACACACATATTCACATACACATACACACACATACACACATACACACAGATACACACACATACACACACATACACACATACACACACATACACACACACATACACACATACACACATACACACACATACACACACATATATGCATACACACGCACATAGAGAGACATGCACACACATACACATACATGCATACATATGCATATGCATATGCATACATATATACATACTTACATGCATACACACACATATGCATGCATAATGCACATGCATATATACACATACATAATGCATATGCATACATAATGCACATGCATACATACACATACATAATGCATATGCATACATAATGCACATGCATACATACACATACATAATGCATATGCATACATAATGCACATGCATACATACACATACATAATGCATACACACACATATGCATACATAAAGCATACACACACATACACACACATATGCATACATACATGCATACACATACACACATAGACACATACACACACATACATATGCATACACACACATATACACACATAGACACACACACACATACACATACACACACACATACACATACAACTACACACTCGTATACACACATACACACATAATGTTGGATACACACACATATACATACATACACACAGACATATACATGTAGACACACATATATACATACACACACATATGCATACATAATGCACATGCACACATACACATACATCATGCATACACATGCACACACATATACACGTACACATAGACATACACACATACACACACATACACATACACACACATACACACACATACACAGACACATACACACACATACACACATACACACACATACACACATACACACATACACACACACATACACACATACACACACATACACACACACATACACACATACACACACATATATGCATACACATACACATAGAGAGACATGCACACACATATTCATACATGCATACCTATGCATATGCATATGCATACATACATACATACATACTTAAATGCATACACACACATATGCATACATAATGCACATGCATACATACACATACATAATGCATATGCATACATAATGCACATGCATACATACACATACATAATGCATACACACACATATGCATACATAAAGCATACACACACATACACACACATATGCATACATACATGCATACACATACACACATACATATGCATACACACACATATACACACATAGACACACACACACACATACACATATACACACACACATACACACACAAATACACACTCGTATACACACATACACACTCGTATACACACATACACACATAATGTTGCATACACACACATATACATACATAAACACACACATATACATGCAGACACACATATATACATACACACACATATGCATGCATAATGAACATGCAGACCTACACATACATCATGCATACACATGCACACACATATACACATACACATACACACACATACACACACATACACACATACACACATACACACACATACACACACATACACACACACATACACACACATACACACATACACACACATACACACACACATACACACATACACACACATACACACACATACA
Organism: Ceratopteris richardii; assembly: GCA_020310875.1. Taxonomy (NCBI): domain Eukaryota; kingdom Viridiplantae; phylum Streptophyta; class Polypodiopsida; order Polypodiales; family Pteridaceae; genus Ceratopteris; species Ceratopteris richardii. The sequence goes on from MU261350.1 coordinate 45,332, forward strand.
CACACATATTTGCATACACACACACATAGAGAGACATGCACACACGTACACATACATGCATACATATGCATATGCATATGCATACATATATACATACCTACATGCATACACACACATATGCATGCATAATGCACATGCATATATGCACATACATAATGCATATGCATACATAATGCACATGCATACATACACATACATAATGCATATGCATACATAATGCACATGCATACATACACATACATAATGCATACACACACATATGCATACATAAAGCATACACACACATACACACACATATGCATACATACATGCATACACATACACACATAGACACATACACACACACATACATATGGATACACCCACATATACACACATGGACACACACACACACATACACATATACACACACAGAAATACACACTCGTATACACACATACACACATAATGTTGCATACACACACATATACATACATACACACACACATATACATGCAGACACACATATATACATACACACACATATGCATACATAATGCACATGCAGACATACACATACATCATGCATACACGTGCACACACATATACACATACACATACACACACATACACACATACACACACATACACACACATACACACACATACACACACATACACACACACATACACACACATACACACACATACACACACACATACAACACACACATACACACATACACACACATACACACACACATACACACACATACACACATACACACACACATACACACATACACACACACATAGAGAGACATGGACACACATACACATACATGCATACATATGCATATGCATATGCATACATACATACATACTTACATGCATACACACACATGCATGCATAATGCACATGCATAAATACACATACATAATGCATATGCATACATAATGCACATGCATACATACACATACATAATGTATATGCATACATAATGCACATAATTCACATAATTCGCTGCTAATGCTCCCTTGTATATGCTTCTCCTTTGTTGATGGGCCCACGTTGTAAACCCACAACCTGTCTACTGACACTCAACGAGTTTCTCATGAAAAGAGATATAAGCTTATCTGTCTCCACATGAATTAACTCATCAAATAGGTTTTTCACCTGTGAGTGATTGACATAATTCGCTCCTAATGCTCCCTTGTATATTCTTCTCCTTTGTTGATGGACCCACGTTGTAAACCCACAACCTGTCTACTGACACTCAACAAGTTTCTCATGAAAAGAGATATAAGCTTATCTGTCTGCACATGATTTAACTCAAATATGTTTTTGTGCTGTGAATAATTCACATAATTCGCTACTAATGCTCCCTTGTATATGCTTCTCCTTTGTTGATGGACCCACGTTGTAAACCCACAACCTTTCTACTGACACTCAACGATTTTCTAATGAAAAGAGATATAAACTTATCTGTCCGCACATGAATTAACTCAAATAGGTTTTTCTCCTGTGAATAATTCACATAATTCGCTGCTAATGCTCCCTTGTATATGCTTCTCCTTTGTTGATGGGCCCACATTGTAAACCCACAACCTGTCTACTGACACTCAACGAGTTTCTCATTAAAAGAGATATAAGCTTATCTGTCCGCACATGAATTAACTCAAATAGGTTTTTCTCCTGTGAATAATTGACATAATTCACTACCAATGCTCCCTTGCATATGCTTCTCCTTTGTTGATGGACCCACGTTGTAAACCCAAAACCTGCCTACTGACACTCAATGAGTTTCTCATGAAAAGAGATATAAGCTTATCTGTCTACACATGATTTAACTCAAATAGGTTTTTCTCCTCTGAATAATTGACATAATTCTTTGCTAATGCTCCCTTGTATATTCTTCTCCTTTGTTGATGGACCCACGTTGTAAACCCACAACCTGTCTACTGACACTCAACGAGCCTACATAAAAAGAGATATAAGCTTATCTGTATGCACATGATTTAACTCAAATAGGTTTTTCTCCTGTGAATAATTCACATAATTCGCTGCTAATGCTTCCTTGTATATGCTTCTCCTTTGTTGATGGACCCACGTTGTAAACCCACAACCTTTCTACTGACACTCAACGATTTTCTAATGAAAAGAGATATAAGCTTATCTGTCCGCACATGACTTAAGTGAAATAGGTTTTTCTCTTGTGAATAATTCACATAATTCGCTGCTAATGCTCCCTTGTATATGTGTCTCCTTTTTTGATGGGCCCACGTTGTAAACCCACAACCTGTCTACTGACACTCAACGAGTTTCTCATGAAAAGAGATATAAGCTTATCTGTCCGCACATGAATTAACTCAAATATGTTCTTCTCCTGTGAATAATTGACATAATTCGCTTCTAATGCTCCCTTGTATATTCTTCTCCTTTGTTGATGGACCCACGTTGTAAACCCACAACCTGTCTACTGACACTCAATGAGTTTCTCATGAGAAGAGATATAAGCTTATCTGTCTGCACATGATTTAACTCAATAGGTTTTTCTCCTGTGAATAATTGACATAATTCGTTGCTTATGCTCCCTTGTATATTCTTCTCCTTTGTCGATGTACCCACATTGTAAACCCACAACCTGTCTACTGACACTCAACGAGCCTACATGAAAAGAGATATAAGCTTATCTGTCGCACATGAATTAACTCAAATAGGACTTTCTCCTGTGAATAATTCACATAACTCGCTACTATGCTCCCTACAGAAAAGCTAATGATCAAGCTATTGTTTATGCATATGGTTTAAAGGGAGAGACGTATATCTGTGATAGAAAGTAAGAGGTGGTATAAAGTATACCAAACAGAAGCTGTGTGACGCATTCATTGTAAGTCCCATGGTCACAGCCAAAAATCACAGCAGCAAGCTCCTCCGTCGGAAGGTTCAAGAACGGGAGCGGTGATGGAGGAGAATGGCTAGCCCAAGAGGAAGGAGAATGAAGGCCTTTGTATGTTTCGGTCTTACGTCCAGCTCCCATGACAAAAGCACTTTGCTGGCGATGACACTTGTAAGAGTAGTTTTAGAGTTTGTTGAAGAACGCTAATTACAAATTTATTTAATGAGATCATATGCTACATGTGTATTAATTACAATAATACTTTCATAATAATATTTTTTATGAATGAAGGCATTCTGTGGATACAATATTGACACTAATGGGTGAAGATATGAAAGATATTGACACCAGCATTCACGAGTTCACTATCAAGGATCTAGTTGACAATGATGTGGATAGCAATCTGTGGAGCATGCACAAGAGCAAAGCTAACTGGTTCAAGATCTTGGGTGTTCTGTCGGGTATGATCGCCGTTGGGAGGTGGTTTTCTGATATTTGCAAATGGAAGAACCCTATCACCATAGTTCTCGTCCATTTCATCTTCGCTGCTAATGCTCCCTTGTATATGCTTTCTGTCAACGGTGCACACTAACATCTCATCCGTATGCGTGCCTACATGTAAAAAAAACCTCATTACACCTCAAACAGTGACATAGTTGATATGAGAAGCTTGAAGGTTTGGACATGCAGAAAAGCTGATGATCAAGCTATTGTTCAGGCATATGGTTTCAAGGGAGAGAGGTATATGTGTGATAGAAAGTAAGAGGATAGATAAAGTATACCAAACAGAAGTTGTATGACGCATTCATTGTAAGTCGCATGGTCACAACCAAAAATCACAGCAGCAAGCTCCTCCGTCGGAAGGTTCAAGGACAGGAGCGGTGATGAAGGAGAATGGCTAGTCCAAGAGGAAGGAGAATGAAGGCCTTTGTATGTTTCGGTCTTACGTCCAACTCTCATGATAGAAGCACTTTGCCGGCGATGAGAGTTCTAAGAGTAATTTTAGAGTTTGTTGGAAAACGTTAATTACAAATTTATGTAATGAGATCATATGCTACGTGTGTATTAATTACAATAATACTTTCATAATAATAATTTTTATGAATGAAGGCATGCCATCTATGGAGCATGCACAAGAGCAAGGCTAAGTGGTTCAGGATCTTGGGTGTTTTGTCGGTTATGATCGCCGTTGGGAGGTGGTTTTCTGATATTTGTAGATGGAAGAACCCTATGACCACAGTTCTCGTCCATTTCCTCTTCGCTGCTAATGCTCCCTTGTATATGCTTTCTATCAATGGTGCACACTAACATCTCACCTGTATGCGTGCCTACATGTAAAAAAAACCTCATTACACCTCAAACAGTGATCTAATGTAATATCAAAGATTATTAAATCTAAGCAAAGAACTTGAGCTGAGAAACGTGTCTTCGGCCTCCCATCAGTCTAGGCATATGGATTGATGTTAATCTCTCCATAGCTATCTGCGTCAGAAATACCATGCAACTTTTTATCAATGTAATTAAACAAAAATAGTAGCATCCCTGGTCGGACATTCTTTACATAGATGATATGAGAGCTCGAAGGCCTCGACATGCAGAAAAGATGATGGTCAAGCTATAGTTCATGCATATGGTTTAAAGGGAGAGACGTATATCTGTGATAGAAAGTAAGAGGGTAGATAAAGTATACCAAACAGAAGTTGTCTGACGCATTCATTCTAAGTCGCATGGTCATAGCCAAAAATCACAGCACCAAGCTCCTCCGTCGGAAGGTTCAAGAACGGGAGCGGTGATGAAGGAGAATGGCTAGCCCAAGAGGAAGGAGAATGAAGGCCTTTGTATGTTTTGGTCTTACGTCCAGCTCCCATGACAGAAGCACTTTGCTGGCCATGAGACTTGTAAGAGTAATTTTAGAGTTTGTTGGAAAACGTTAATTCCAAATTTAGGTAATGAGATCATATGCTACGTGTGTATTAATTACAATGATACTTTCATAATAATATTTTTTATGAATGAATGCATTCTGTGGGTAGAATATTGACACCAATGGATGAAGATATGAAAGATATTGACACCAGCATTCACGAGTTCACTGTCAAGGATGTAGTTGACAATGATGTGGATAGAAATCTGTGGAGCATGCGCAAGAGCAAGGCTAAGTGGTTCAGGATCTTGGGTGTCTGTCGGGTATGATCGCTGTTGGGAGGTGGTTTTCTGATATTTGCAGATGGAAGAACCCTATCACCACAGTTCTTGAATATCAAACATCATATTCATACTAGCTAATGACACCCAATATGTTGTTGTTTTTTTTATTTGAATATTTTTAAAAATTCTCTTTGGAGTTCTCCAAATATCATGTCACCTATATCCATGTAAGCAACTACTCATGATTTATGAACCACTCTAGTAAATTGTGGATGATTGAAATCTTAACCAATAATATCGCAATAAATATACCGATACGAAGTTGCATGTATGTAGTGTTATTTTCTCCTTTCTTTCATTCATGTTGTATTCTTAAGATGTAGATATATAGATGTTGGCAAACTTGAACTTCTATAACATTTCAAGAACAAGAGTCAACAATTAGGAGAACAAGAGAGAGAGTCAACAAAGCGAGAGAGAGAGACAGAGAGAGAGAGAGAATTCAAAGCGAAAAAGATGTAGAAAGAGAGAAACAGAGACCTGCATATACTTGCTTTAGCTCGTAAGCGCAGCGCAATTGCGAACGTTGGAGAGCTCTTCGATCAGATGCGTGAAAATGCCGATCGAAGAGCCTCCAACGTTTTAATTTTTTTTCGTCAACAGACCGTCGTGTAAGCGATGCTAGATGCGTCGCATAACGACGTCCAAACAGCGACGCTTATGCGACGTAAAAAGCATCGCTTAAGCAAAGCTTTTGGAACCCACGTATAAGCGACGCTACAGGCGAGCGTCATAGGTCCCATCGTAGTACAAGTCGCAAAACGTGTCGTTCACTTCGTCATTTAATCGACGGTCCGCGCGTGACGCTCATTACGATGCATGTTGCAATTTTATAGCGACGAATTTGTGTCGCCTTAACCGTCGCTATACGGCCGTATTCCTTGTAGTGTTTGTTCTTCTTAAGAAATAAAGAAGAATCTTCCTTGCTTGACATGAAGCCTTGGTCCTACAAATAAGTCACAAGTCTATGGTTCCAAGCTCTAGGAGCTTGCTTGAGACCATAGAGTGGCTTCCAAAGCTTGCATACATAACCTACTTTATCTTCATCTTCAAACTCTGGTGGTTGTGCCATATCCACTTCGTCTGATATCCATCTATTCAAGAATGCATTTTTGACATCCAATTGATAAAAATTCCAATTTTCAGAAGCACCAAGGCTTATCAAAGCCTTGATTGTTTGCATCTTTGCCACATACACATACCATACACACATATACACATACACACACATACACATACACATACACACATACACACATACACACACATACACACATATACACACATACACACACATACACACACACATACACACACATACACACACATACACACACACATACACACACATACCCACACACATACCCACACACATACACACATACACACATAGACACACATATATGCATACACACACATAGAGAGACATGCACACACATACACATACATGCATGCATATGCATATGCATACATACATACATACTTAAATGCATACACACACATATGCATACATAATGCACATGCATACATACACATACATAATGCATATGCATAGATAATGCACATGCATACATACACATACATAATGCATATGCATACATAATGCACATGCATACATACACATACATAATGCATACACACACATATGCATACATAAAGCATACACAGACATACACACACATATGCATACATACATGCATACACATACACACATAGATGCATACACACACATATACACACATAGACACACACACACATACACATATATACACAGACACATACACACACAAATACACACTCGTATACACACATACACACATAATGTTGCATACACACACATATACATACATAAACACACACATATACATGCAGACACACATATATACATACACACATATGCATACATAATGCACATGCAGACATACACATACATCATGCATACACATGCACACACATATACACATACACATACACACACATACACACACATACACACATACACACACATACACACACATACACACACACATACACACACATACACACATACACACATACACACACATACACACACATACACACATACACACATACACACATACACACACATACACACACATACACACACATACACACACATACACACACATATATGCATACACACAGACATAGAAAGACATGCACACACATACACATACATGCATACATATGCATATGCATATGCATACATATATACATACTTACATGCATACACACACATATGCATGCATAAGGCACATGCATATATACACATACATAATGCATATCCATACATAATGCACATGCATACATACACATACATAATGCATATGCATACATAATGCACATGCATACATACACATACATAATGCATACACACACATATGCATACATAAAGCATACACACACATACACACACATATGCATACATACATGCATACACATACACACATACATATGCATACACACACATATACACACATAGACACACACACACACATACACATATACACACACACATACACACACAAATACACACTCGTATACACACATACACACATAATGTTGCATACACACACATATACATACATAAACACACACATATACATGCAGACACACATATATACATACACACACATATGCATGCATAATGAACATGCAGACCTACACATACATCATGCATACACATGCACACACATATACACATACACATACACACACATACACACACATACACACATACACACATACACACACATACACACACATACACACACACATACACACACATACACACATACACACACATACACACACACATACACACATACACACACATACACACACATACACACACATATTTGCATACACACACACATAGAGAGACATGCACACACGTACACATACATGCATACATATGCATATGCATATGCATACATATATACATACCTACATGCATACACACACATATGCATGCATAATGCACATGCATATATGCACATACATAATGCATATGCATACATAATGCACATGCATACATACACATACATAATGCATATGCATACATAATGCACATGCATACATAATGCACATGCATACATACACATACATAATGCATACACACACATATGCATACATAAAGCATACACACACATACACACACATATGCATACATACATGCATACACATACACACATAGACACATACACACACACATACATATGGATACACCCACATATACACACATGGACACACACACACACACATACACATATACACACACAGAAATACACACTCGTATACACACATACACACATAATGTTGCATACACACACATATACATACATACACACACACATATACATGCAGACACACATATATACATACACACACATATGCATACATAATGCACATGCAGACATACACATACATCATGCATACACGTGCACACACATATACACATACACATACACACACATACACACATACACACACATACACACATACACACACATACACACACATACACACACATACACACACACATACACACACATACACACACATACACACACACAAACACACATACACACACATACACACACACATACACACACATACACACATACACACACACATACACACATACACACACACATAGAGAGACATGGACACACATACACATACATGCATACATATGCATATGCATATGCATACATACATACATACTTACATGCATACACACACATGCATGCATAATGCACATGCATAAATACACATACATAATGCATATGCATACATAATGCACATGCATACATACACATACATAATGTATATGCATACATAATGCACATAATTCACATAATTCGCTGCTAATGCTCCCTTGTATATGCTTCTCCTTTGTTGATGGGCCCACGTTGTAAACCCACAACCTGTCTACTGACACTCAACGAGTTTCTCATGAAAAGAGATATAAGCTTATCTGTCTCCACATGAATTAACTCATCAAATAGGTTTTTCACCTGTGAGTGATTGACATAATTCGCTGCTAATGCTCCCTTGTATATTCTTCTCCTTTGTTGATGGACCCACGTTGTAAACCCACAACCTGTCTACTGACACTCAACAAGTTTCTCATGAAAAGAGATATAAGCTTATCTGTCTGCACATGATTTAACTCAAATACGTTTTTGTGCTGTGAATAATTCACATAATTCGCTACTAATGCTCCCTTGTATATGCTTCTCCTTTGTTGATGGACCCACGTTGTAAACCCACAACCTTTTTACTAACACTCAACGATTTTCTAATGAAAAGAGATATAAACTTATCTGTCCGCACATGAATTAACTCAAATAGGTTTTTCTCCTGTGAATAATTCACATAATTCGCTGCTAATGCTCCCTTGTATATGCTTCTCCTTTGTTGATGGGCCCACATTGTAAACCCACAACCTGTCTACTGACACTCAACGAGTTTCTCATGAAAAGAGATATAAGCTTATCTGTCCGCACATGAATTAACTCAAATAGGTTTTTCTCCTGTGAATAATTGACATAATTCACTACCAATGCTCCCTTGCATATGCTTCTCCTTTGTTGATGGACCCACGTTGTAAACCCAAAACCTGCCTACTGACACTCAATGAGTTTCTCATGAAAAGAGATATAAGCTTATCTGTCTACACATGATTTAACTCAAATAGGTTTTTCTCCTCTGAATAATTGACATAATTCTTTGCTAATGCTCCCTTGTATATTCTTCTCCTTTGTTGATGGACCCACGTTGTAAACCAACAACCTGTCTACTGACACTCAACGAGCCTACACAAAAAGAGATATAAGCTTATCTGTATGCACATGATTTAACTCAAATAGGTTTTTCTCCTGTGAATAATTCACATAATTCGCTGCTAATGCTTCCTTGTATATGCTTCTCCTTTGTTGATGGACCCACGTTGTAAACCCACAACCTTTCTACTGACACTCAACGATTTTCTAATGAAAAGAGATATAAGCTTATCTGTCCGCACATGACTTAAGTGAAATAGGTTTTTCTCTTGTGAATAATTCACATAATTCGCTGCTAATGCTCCCTTGTATATGTGTCTCCTTTTTTGATGGGCCCACGTTGTAAACCCACAACCTGTCTACTGACACTCAACGAGTTTCTCATGAAAAGAGATATAAGCTTATCTGTCCGCACATGAATTAACTCAAATATGTTCTTCTCCTGTGAATAATTGACATAATTCGCTTCTAATGCTCCCTTGTATATTCTTCTCCTTTGTTGATGGACCCACGTTGTAAACCCACAACCTGTCTACTGACACTCAATGAGTTTCTCATGAGAAGAGATATAAGCTTATCTGTCTGCACATGATTTAACTCAATAGGTTTTTCTCCTGTGAATAATTGACATAATTCGTTGCTTATGCTCCCTTGTATATTCTTCTCCTTTGTCGATGTACCCACATTGTAAACCCACAACCTGTCTACTGACACTCAACGAGCCTACATGAAAAGAGATATAAGCTTATCTGTCGCACATGAATTAACTCAAATAGGACTTTCTCCTGTGAATAATTCACATAACTCGCTACTATGCTCCCTACAGAAAAGCTAATGATCAAGCTATTGTTTATGCATATGGTTTAAAGGGAGAGACATATATCTGTGATAGAAAGTAAGAGGTGGTATAAAGTATACCAAACAGAAGCTGTGTGACGCATTCATTGTAAGTCCCATGGTCACAGCCAAAAATCACAGCAGCAAGCTCCTCCGCCGGAAGGTTCAAGAACGGGAGCGGTGATGGAGGAGAATGGCTAGCCCAAGAGGAAGGAGAATGAAGGCCTTTGTATGTTTCGGTCTTACGTCCAGCTCCCATGACAAAAGCACTTTGCTGGCGATGACACTTGTAAGAGTAGTTTTAGAGTTTGTTGGAAAACGCTAATTACAAATTTATTTAATGAGATCATATGCTACATGTGTATTAATTACAATAATACTTTCATAATAATATTTTTTATGAATGAAGGCATTCTGTGGATACAATATTGACACCAATGGGTGAAGATATGAAAGATATTGACACCAGCATTCACGAGTTCACTATCAAGGATCTAGTTGACAATGATGTGGATAGCAATCTGTGGAGCATGCACAAGAGCAAAGCTAACTCGTTCAAGATCTTGGGTGTTCTGTCAGGTATGATCGCCGTTGGGAGGTGGTTTTCTGATATTTGCAAATGGAAGAACCCTATCACCATAGTTCTCGTCCATTTCCTCTTCGCTGCTAATGCTCCCTTGTATATGCTTTCTGTCAACGGTGCACACTAACATCTCATCCGTATGCGTGCCTACATGTAAAAAAAACCTCATTACACCTCAAACAATGACATAGTTGATATGAGAAGCTTGAAGGTTTGGACATGCAGAAAAGCTGATGATCAAGCTATTGTTCAGGCATATGGTTTCAAGGGAGAGAGGTATATCTGTGATAGAAAGTAAGAGGATAGATAAAGTATACCAAACAGAAGTTGTATGACGCATTCATTGTAAGTCGCATGGTCACAACCAAAAATCACAGCAGCAAGCTCCTCCGTCGGAAGGTTCAAGGACAGGAGCGGTGATGAAGGAGAATGGCTAGTCCAAGAGGAAGGAGAATGAAGGCCTTTGTATGTTTCGGTCTTACGTCCAGCTCTCATGACAGAAGCACTTTGCCGGCGATGAGAGTTCTAAGAGTAATTTTAGAGTTTGTTGGAAAACGTTAATTACAAATTTATGTAATGAGATCATATGCTACGTGTGTATTAATTACAATAATACTTTCATAATAATAATTTTTATGAATGAAGGCATGCCATCTATGGAGCATGCACAAGAGCAAGGCTAAGTGGTTCAGGATCTTGGGTGTTTTGTCGGTTATGATCGCCGTTGGGAGGTGGTTTTCTGATATTTGTAGATGGAAGAACCCTATGACCACAGTTCTCGTCCATTTCCTCTTCGCTGCTAATGCTCCCTTGTATATGCTTTCTGTCAATGGTGCACATTAACATCTCACCTGTATGCGTGCCTACATGTAAAAAAAACCTCATTACACCTCAAACAGTGATCTAATGTAATATCAAAGATTATTAAATCTAAGCAAAGAACCTGAGCTGAAAAACGTGTCTTCTGCCTCCCATCAGTCTAGGCATATGGATTGATGTTAATCTCTCCATAGCTATCTGCGTGAGAAATACCATGCAACTTTTTATCAATGTAATTAAACAAAAATAGTAGCATCCCTGGTCGGACATTCTTTACATAGATGATATGAGAGCTCGAAGGCCTCGACATGCAGAAAAGATGATGATCAAGCTATAGTTCATGCATATGGTTTAAAGGGAGAGACGTATATCTGTGATAGAAAGTAAGAGGATAGATAAAGTATACCAAACAGAAGTTGTCTGACGCATTCATTGTAAGTCGCATGGTCATAGCCAAAAATCACAGCACCAAGCTCCTCCGTCGGAAGGTTCAAGAACGGGAGCGGTGATGAAGGAGAATGGCTAGCCCAAGAGGAAGGAGAATGAAGGCCTTTGTATGTTTTGGTCTTACGTCCAGCTCCCATGACAGAAGCACTTTGCTGGCCATGAGACTTGTAAGAGTAATTTTAGAGTTTGTTGGAAAACGTTAATTCCAAATTTATGTAATGAGATCATATGCTACGTGTGTATTAATTACAATGATACTTTCATAATAATATTTTTTATGAATGAATGCATTCTGTGGGTAGAATATTGACACCAATGGATGAAGATATGAAAGATATTGACACCAGCATTCACGAGTTCACTGTCAAGGATGTAGTTGACAATGATGTGGATAGAAATCTGTGGAGCATGCGCAAGAGCAAGGCTAAGTGGTTCAGGATCTTGGGTGTCTGTCGGGTATGATCGCTGTTGGGAGGTGGTTTTCTGATATTTGCTATGTTTCAAAACTCATAATAGAAACTAAATTCAATCTACGGGCTACTAGACTAAATAACTTTGGGCTCATGATTGTATAAAACTCTTACATAGATCTCCATGTGTGCATATTCAAATTCACTTTCACCTTTACTTCTTTTGCCACTACAACAGATCGAGCGTATACCGAGGTTTTTACCGAGGGAAATGAACACGTATATTTTTGCCCTGACATCGGTGTAGATGTCGGTATGCACGTCGGTATGCACACCCGTTTGGGCGCCGGTATGAGCGTCGGTATGGGCGTCGGTATATGCATCGGTATGGGCATCGGTATAAATGTCGGTATTACTGATGCCTACCGACCCCTCTGTTGGGTGTACCGTCACGTATACCATCGCTCGATGGGTATACCGATGCTTATTCCGATGACATTACTAGGAGTACCATCGCATAACTGACGACCATATCTGTTGCAAAAATTTTTTTGGATAGAGTGTGTTGTCTTTTGCTATAGCAACATTACCATGATGCTGCTTAACAAAAGACAATACACTCTGCCCAAAAAAAAACCAAGTACATGTGATGTGTACTCTAATGTCAACGGAAATATGATTTCATAAAACAGAATATTATTGGACACAAAAGAGATAATCAGAATGAACCATGAACCATGTACAAAAAAAGTTAAATATTTCACAATTGAAGCATGTACAAGAGTGTGGCAAACCACTGTCATATATGACGCTTTTACAAAATGTGGCAAAGCAATGCATTGCCATATAAAAATCAAATACAAAATTTTGGTGTGCCACTGCCATACACATGCAAAGAATGTTCCATATCAATAGTCTTGCAACAAAGAACATTAATGGAATGAGATAAATTCACATGAAATTTACAAACAACAAGTAAAAGCCAAGTTTATAAATTAATCACCTCATTGCAAACGCTCCCATGAAATGACCGCACCGCGTCCCTCGAAGTCTTCCAATAGTGCAGTCAATCCATGAAGATATCCGTAAGCCTCCTCCGTTTGTGTTGGAGGACGACCCATTGCTAGCTCCTGCAACAAATATACAAAACATTAGAGCAACATACATGAGAAACTTAACACAAATAAATTCAATAAATGAAATGGTACTTACAAACTCATGATGCATCGTGTCATATCTGTCGCTGCCTAAATGTGATGGTCCAAGCGTATCTAAATGTGTGGCTATAGCAACTCGCTGCAAACGATATCGGTTAGGAGTCTAATCTTAAAACCCTAATCTATATAATTATCCTACTTTATCTATATATTCAGCTTCTTTTCTTAATTAATACTATTTTTATATATTTAATTATATATATTTAGTTATGTATATTTAATTAAATTATTTAAATCACTAGTTCTTTTTATATTTATTTATCTATATAGTTATCCTATTTTATATATATATTTATTTATTTATTCAGATATTTTCTTTAAACCCTAAAACCCTAATCTTAAACATCTAGACCTAAAACATGTATATATGTGTATGCATGTGTATATATATGTGTATGTGTATATATATGTATATATAGATAGGTGTATACGTATGTGTGTATGTGTATGTGTATATATAT
>MU261350.1:65000-110888 GCA_020310875.1 Ceratopteris richardii
CGATGGAAGAAACAAACAACTATATATACATAAACTTACGTGCATGCACATTGAGATATGGCTCATGACACTCAAATGCACAACACACACACGAATGCATACTTATAGACATACAAACTATATACACACCTATACACATTTCCTAATAATTTTGTGTAGGTACTCATGCTACAAGAACTAACAGTTCATGTGAAGGATGAAATTCAAACATGCGATGATTCCATATGTACAATAAAGGATACATCCAGGGTGAGATTTCACCAGAATATCAACATGTTAAGTTTGTCATATTTAAGTTCAATTTTCGGTTGCAAATGATGTTGAAACCCACTCTAGACCTATGCATCCTCCGGAAGCATGAAAGTGCATTCATATAAAAAGAAGACATCAAATTGTCCTTAACAGTTAGACTTTATTCATATAAAAAATGTTTACACATGAGGATTCAATGTAGCAGACACATTGGATTTCACACACAAGTAAAGACAATTAGATAGAGCCAAATATGATATTTAATCTACTATGATATTTTTGGATACAATGTCAAGAGATTATGGAGACGTACAATTTTGATCAGATTAAATTATCACAGATATTCAAATTTCAACATTGGTTTTCAACTTGGTATTGTATAAAACAATTTTAGAAGCATCGATATCCTGATGAACTGCAAATGGAGTTGAGAGGAAAAAGAAATATTTCCTTCTTTTATAAGGTCATCACCTTCGATTGCTGCTTGAAAGAAACAAGTTAGAACTCATGAAGCCATCAGATGTGAATTTTCAGGTCTTTGAGTGTTGTAGAGATGTAGACAAACATAGGTTTCTCCTTCCACAATTCTTCATCGTCCCAAAAGTGAAAAAAATGGAGTGGGAAGAGAGTCATGTTTTCTTTGTTTATTCTGATGGATGCTCTCACAATCTTAGATCTTCATTCCTTGTATCTATGTTCAGAGCCTCCACCCACTATCATTTTAATACACAATCTCGTTTTTACGGCACAAAGTTTTTAAGTTCACCTTCTCTGATTTCTCCGGGAGTTTATGAATTGATAGTATCTCTAGATTCCTCACTTGAACGACAAGAAAAATGGAGTTTCAATTTAGTACATTGCTATCCTTTTCATGATTGACTTGAAACTTCTTCAAAATGTATTCCTGCAATGGAGCCTTAAATTAGGAGATGGTGAACACGATGAGAATTGTTGGCCATAGGAAGTGCAGATTTTCTTGATGGAAAATTATAGCACATTTATATTGCTTCATACTATTTTGATAGGAGTGAACTGGTAATTTTGAAAGCGTACAAATCACGGCATCGGAGGTTGAGTTTTCTTCTCCACCTTTCCTGTCTAATGAGTTGATTGAGAAGTTAGTTCCTAAGTCAATGCCACATAACAGTGGTCATGAATGAAACCATTACTAAAAGCTTTGAGAAACAAAATTATGCGAATTTATTCTCATTATAGACGTTCCCCGGCTGAAACTTAGTGGACGTATGCTTGCTTATCAATCTTATCACAGTGTAAAAACGATCTGGGGATAATCTCTTTATATTCAAGGAGTTCAACAAGTTAGATATCTGATATTCTATTAAGATGAGCTATTCAAGAACATCCCGAAAAAAAGGGAAGAACTCCAATAATCAATATCTGCCTTTCTACTCTCAGGTCATAAACTTAGAATGCTATTTCAGCTAGAGAAGGATTGTGCATTAATCCCATCAATCAAGATTTGAATTGTATAAACCTTTGGGTGCATGCGGAATTTTAAACTTCTGAAAGAATCTTTATTCTACTCAAACTTTCAATAATGGAGCGCTCTTGCTATAACAGAGACCTGGGTTCTTGACGATGTGATATGAGGTAAGACGGTTTTATGACCTTAGTTCAAGTGAGTCATTGGGTTAAACAAAGACTATCAGGTATCGAACTTGTGATTACTGAAACTTTGGTCCATATGAAGAGCTTTCACTCTTAATCTTGAAAAATCCTACTAATTTCTATACCTTTGTTTATTGCGATGTGAGTTTTTATTCAAGCATTATGTCGATTCACTTTGGATATGAAGTAAAGAGCTTGTGGGTGCCTTCAGATTTGAGTTTCATCGACAAATTCCAGGGAGAAACGCCTAGTACTGAAACTTCTTTAAGAAGGAAATGTCGTCTTATACGAAAAAAAAAGAGGAGTCCATGTGGGTTGGGCTTTCCCTCTCTTAAAGCTGGGGCAAGGGCTCAACCCTTCCCCCCCCCCCCCCCCCCCCCCCCCCACTGTAGGACATATTTGGGCCTAAGGTCACTATAATGCTTTCAGGTAGTATCAAACTAGATACTTTTTGACAACTCTTTGTAGTGTTTGCCTTCAGGCAATCTAACCCCTCGTTTCTCATATACAAAGGGTCCTATGCATACTAAGACCATTCACTTGTACAATTGTTCTTTCAATGAGTTCAAGTATAGGGAACCAAATCTTTGGCCGAACTTCCTCTTAAAAAGAAGACCTTGAATTAAGAGTGAACTATTTAGAATGGACTCTCCAAAGAAAATACATTGCTTGGGAACATTAAAAAACTTGGCTTCTCATTGGGCACGTCCCCCCTAACTGTAGTACCGTGCAATCTTCTCTCTCTCTCTCTCTCTCTCTCTCTCTCTCTCTCTCTCTCTCTCTCTCTCTCTCTCTCTCTCTCTCTCTCTCTCTCTCTCTCTCTCTCTCTCTCTCTTTCTCTCTCTCTCTCCCCCCCCCCCGCATTCTCCCTCCCACCTGTGTAACCCCCCCTCCCACCCACAGAGCTCTCTCTCTCTCTCTCTCTCTCTCTCTCTCTCTCTCTCTCTCTCTCTCTCTCTCTCTCTCTCTCTCGCTCTCTCTCTCTCTCTCTCTCTCGCTCTCTCTCTCTCTCTCTCTCTCTCTCTCTCTCTCTCTCCGTAGCCCGTGTAGTCATGCTTCTCTCTCTCTCTCTATCTCTCTCTCTCTCTCTCTCTCTCTCTCTCTCTCTCTCTCTCTTCCTCTTTCTCTCTCTCTCTCTCTCTCTCTCTCTCTCTCTCTCTCTCTCTCTCTCTCTCTCTCTCTCTCTCTCTCTCTCTCTCTCTCTCTCTCTCTCTCTCTCTCTCTCTCTCTTTGCAACCCTCGCCCCCCAGTCCCTTTCTCCCCCGCCCCCCCTAGTCCCTCTCACTCCCGTTCGTAGAGCCCGCAAGCATTCTCCCCGCATGCCCCGCCTTCTCTCTCTCTCACCAACGCCATTTCCTCTCTCCCCCCACCCGCAGCGGCGCCCCTCTCTCCCTCCCCCGCAGCCACCACCACACAGCACCCACTCCCTCTACCCCTGCCCATAGCCCGCCATCCCCTTCCTCCACCCACCCATAACCCCTCCCAACTCCTATACCTGCCCGCTGCCTCCCCACCCACTCCTCCTACTTCCGCTGATAGCCCTACCTCCCCTTCTTGCACTCGAGCAATTATTATTATTATAAATATTATTATTATTATGATTATTATTATTATGGTGAAGCGGTTATTATGCGCAATCGAGACATACGCATGGATTTGTATTCCTAAGGTATGCTGATCCCTCAGTTTGCAAGCGTGTTCTGGAAGATAAACACATTTTGGAGGCCAAAATGATCGAAATTAAGAGGTCTATGCCTCGTGAGAAGATAGTTAAAGGTCCAAGAAAAAAGAAGATATTTATGAGGGCATTCCCACTTCGTTTATAGAAGGGGAGCTCGAAGATTTCTTTTCGAAGTTTGGGAAAATGGTGAGAAGGTAGATCATGCATGATCAAGCAAGAGGGCGCTTTAGAGGCTTTGGCTTTGTCACATTTGAAAGTGAGGACTCTGTGGATGACCTACTCTCTGAGGGAGGGCCGCTTTTTAAGTCAAGAAACCCACCCTCAATTCCACCCAAACTCCACCCACTGTCCTCTCCACCCAAACTCCACCCTCCACTCCACCTTCCCCCAACTCCACCCACACTCCACTCCACCCTCTCCCAAGTCCACCCACCCTCAACTCCACCCTCCACTCCACCTACCCTCAACTCCAACCCCAACTCCACAATCCACTCCACCCTCTTCCAACTCCACCCACGACAACCTTCACTACACCCCCCTCAACTCCACCCACACTCCACTCCACCCTCTCCCAACTCCACCCACCTTCAACTCCACCCTCCACTCCACCCACCCTCAACTCCAACCCCAACTCCACCCTCCAGTTCACCTCCCTCAACTCCACCCACACTCCACTCCACCCTCTCCCAAATCCACCCATGGCAACCTCCACTCCACCCTCTCTACTCCACCCCCTCAACTCCACCCACACTCCACTCCACCCTCTCCCAACTCCACCCACCCTCAACTCTACCCTCCACTCCACCCACCCTCAACTCCAACTCCAAATCCACCCTCCACTCCACCCCCCTCAACTCCACCCAGACTCCACTCCACCCTCTCCCAACTCCACCCACCCTCAACTCCACCCTCTCCCAACTCCACCCACCCTCAACTCCACCCTCCTCTCCACCCACCCTGAACTCCAACCCCACCTCCACCCTGCACTCAGCCCCCTCAACTCCACCCACATTCCACTCCAACCTCTCCCAACTCCATGCACGGAAACCTCCACTCCACCCTCTACACTCCACCCCCTCAACTCCAGCCACACTCCACTCCATCCTCTCCCAACTCCACCCACCCTCAACTCCACCCTCCACTCCACCCACCCTCACCTCAAACCCCAACTCCACCCTCCACTCCACCCCCCTCAACTCCACCCACACTCCACTCCACCCTCTCCCAACTCCACCAACCCTCACCTCCACCCTCCACTCCACCCACCCTCAACTCCAAACCCAATTCCACCCTCCACTCCACCCCCTGAACTCCACCCACACTCAACTCCACCCTCTCCCAACTCCACCCACGGCAACCTCCACTCCACCCTCTCCCAACTCCACCCACAACTCCACCCTCCCACACCTCCCACCACTCCCCACTCCACCCACACCACTCACTCCCTTTCACCACTCATTCAGATAGGCAAAAGATGATACTCGAGCTTCTGTGACATCAGTAGAAGATTTCTTTCATGGTTAGATGGTCAAAAATTACTACAAGAATTATCTGAAGAATTATGTGAAGGATGTGCTTCTGAGGGTCATTACAATATCAGGGCCGACACATAATGAGGATCTCAGTTTGCATGCAAAAGTGGTAAAAGTGTAAGCAGATAAAGGACTATTGCTGCTAACCATTGGTGACGACTCCCTATTTTTGAGGATCCAATTTAAAACTGGTGGCCAGTACCGTATTTGATCTACCCCTCTAATTTTGGGGCAATCAATTGGCGCATATTCAGTGAACGTGGAAAATCGAAAAGGCCCTCTTGGCGTATTGGAGCATATAAAAGCAATGGACTAGTACTCATTGGGGATCCACACATATACGTACAGGGCTTATCTCCGGCATCTCTTTGGGTCCTCTCTTTGCACTCTGTGGCTACAAGCCTACTGTAGGAAGTCACTCTGTGGTGAGGATACAAAGTGTGGACTTCCTAGTGGAGGGCTAATAGCACTATAGTGTGAAGAAAGTGGCTTGGTTTCACCATTGAGTGTGAGCTAGGGGTATTTCCGTGTTCTTTCCCATAGAGCAAATCCTCATATCTCGGTACTGAGTAGTGCAAGTGTTCATCTACTTGTGTTCATTTGATCGGACGAATATCTTGTATTGATTTTGTTAGTTCTGGGTTGACACGGTAGCACAAAACATCAACTTTTGAAGCAATTTCGTTCGTCTAGATTGTAATCATCTTTTCAAAATAAGGAGATGCTCCATCCTTCACATTTTTTCTTTGTCATTTTGACTGTCTACATTACTGTGCAACTATTGAGACTTGCCTGCTCATAGAAATGTTAAAAGGTATATTTCCCTAAGGAGAACCTCCCTTGAGAAGGTGAAGTACTAGAAGTGCATAGTGCCGTCTCCTACTAAAAGTAGATACCCCAGTACCTCCTCTACAGTTTGGCATGCACGGTGGGACCCTTGCATTTTTGTGAGAGGCTTTGAGCATAGAAATAGTCCTTTTCCGTTCTTGCCATATTGCATCTTGTAAATAGGTACATGACCCACACACAAGCAGATAAGGAGCCTCTTTGTGTACAGAGGAGCCTTAAAAAAACAGCTTTACCTTTGAATAGTGAACCTAGATCTCCTCTACCCCCTTTGAATTTAACTATTGATTTGGGCACGACACCACTGTCAAAGGAAAAGCATAGGAGAACATTAGACTACTCCTCAGATACATCAGAGGAAACACCAGTGGCAATGGAGGATCTCTCTCACTTACTCTCTAGACTCAATATCATGTTCCCTACCTTTAACGGACAAGCTTATGAGGATGTTGATAATCATGTGAGGAGATTCATCTCCCTATGCCGTGGAGGAGGTCTGCAAAATAGAGAGGATGCAATGCTGGTACTCTTCCCATCCACATTGGAAGGCCTTGTTGACAAATGGTACATTCAATATGCAGATGGCCATTTTGCTACATGGGAGGCTTTGAAGAGGGAGTTCTCACAGACATTTCAACCAAGTGACTCCTCGGAAAGAGCTCTAGATCAGCTAGAGAACCTAAGGCTAAGATCATGTGAATCCTTTCATGAACTTCACACTAGGACAAAAGCACTTGTTGCACGTCTGCCACATGCTCCATGTGATTTCTTGGTTAAAAAATGGATAGAAAAAGCTCTTCCTAGGTCATCTCATAGGAAGCTATGTGAGTCTCTTAGATTGGATGAAACCCTTAATGATTTTGTTGCAGCGGCATCACGCATTGAAGAAGCTAGGCAACATTTTGAAGGGGATACACAACCAAATTGTGCAGTAGAACTAGATCCTATTGGGCAACTGAGGAAAGAACTGGAGCCTTTGAGAATGCAGCAAAATCACCAAGAAGAGAAGGTATTCCCACCGCCGTCATGTCGCACTGATGATGAAGTAGCCCAACTTGACCACGAATTAGAAGATTTGCAGACTACTCAGGATATAAGAAGGTAGATTTGGTGTACACTATGTAACAACAGTGGACATTCCAATGCTAATTGTCCTAATAGGGTAAGTTGTCAATTTTGTGGAAAGGATGGCCATGAAGCTAGAGGCTATTACTACCTCAAGGGTAGACAACAACGAGGTAACCCTCAGGCTTTGGATTCATATTATGCTAGTACGTCAAATGAACCTAATAGAGAGGAGAATCATCCAACGAAGCCTGGATATAATAGGTCATTAATGTGTTATCTCTGTGACGAGTATGGCCATATGCAAAATAGGTGCTCCCTTCCAGAGGATGCACCTCCTTGTCAGCATTGTCAAGACGATAAGGATCACTATACCAAAGACTACCCAAGAAGCCGACATGCTCCTATTCACATGATTGCAGTCTCCCCACAAGTGGAAGCTATGACCACTTAATCTTATGCTGATATAACCACTTAGTCTTATGTTGTTTCATCTTCTTCAATGCCCATGATGACTAGAGCTAGACAAGCGGAAGCAACCTGTAGAGAGGAACAAGAAGGACTCTAGGATAAAGAGGAGGAAAAGAAGTTTGGGTGGAAGGACCAAGCAGATATTGAAGGAGCTTATGAAAGGATGGCTACTCACTAAGGGACCAACCAACAAGTCTGCAAGAAGACGAGGTAAACATTGAGCAAATATTGAAAGGTATCCATCACAAGGTTAGTCTGTACGAACTCATAAAGATGGATTCACAAATAGGGAGTGACTTATTAAAGATTATACACTCTGCTCACTTGATTCAACCTTGCAGCCCCCCCTCCCACCTGTAGAGTTCTCTCTCTCTCTCTCTCTCTCTCTCTCTCTCTCTCTCTCTCGTGTATGATTCACCTGAGATAAGTAATTCTAAATAAACTTGGTTATATGAATCCATTTTAGCTTAGAGAATATGATCGAATGGAAGAAAGTTAAATGTATATTGCTACTAATTCAGTTCCCTATATTTTCACAACATCATAGATCTTGACTTATTCATATGATAAGGGAAAGGAACATAACATGGGAAGATTGTCTATAGTGAAATTTGGTCCATAGAAAAGAAGAATGATAATGTAATTATTGATACAACACTAACAATTCTAGTAGAAGGACTATAAGAGGCTCAAGGATAATATTTAAAGTAAACGTGGAAAGAGGAAAAACATCAATAAAATTGTGAACCTTTTTCTAAAGCAGAATGCGATTAAATAAAGAATGAATATACAATAATGTTCTTATCAAACTCACGAGGACACTATACAAAAAATCTTATACAAGGGACATAGGAATACATGATGCATGTCCAAGTATGCATATTTTACACATGAACAATATATAGAAGAAAGATTAGGGGCAGTACAAAGTGGGCCTTTGATCAAACATATGATAGGATGGAGGCTCTAGAACAAGTGCACGTTACATCAGGGGACACTTATTCAATGTTCATGTCATTCTAATGGGTAACTTGGTAGATATCATCAACATCGATATACTTGGGGTTACTTTGTCTATCAAAACTCCAATCGTGCTAGGAAAGAAATGGGAGGACAGCCAGTGTTCCTTCGAGATGTTGTCTAAATGTTTCTTAACATAGAAGTAAACCATAACCAGAAACTTCTTCTTCTTCACCAAGCCTCAAAAAGAATTCAATAACATGATCCCCACTATCGAAGTGTCCTTGAGACTCACCTTTAATTTAAAGCTCGCTGCCCATCCAGGCGTGCACGGTTTTCCGTCACTTTTTCTTTCACGAGAAGATTTTGGATAGGGCCACGTTGAAATACTTTAGAGAAATTTGCAAAACTTTTGGTTCTCTCACCTCCATGAGAAAGTGATGAGTCAAGACATTCAGGGTATAAAAAACAATGTATTGCATCCTTCAACATAAATGATTTTCTTTCCCTTCAAATGATTTAAACTAATCTATTTCTATTAGTATTCCACTCTATTTCGAATAGTATTCCACATGACGGGGTCAGTGAAGGAATTCTCCCCCAAAAGGAGTTACCTCTAGCAAAAGCGTTTTAGCTTTCAGCGAAGCCAATGGGCGTGTAGCCCCTTCCAAGAATTTCTCGCATGATTGCACTCCACAAAGAGACAAGCAAGTGTTTCATCTTGTTGGCAATAAGGATAAAGAATTTTTGTTTGTGGATTCTTGAAAAATTCTATTAAGCTTGCTTCCATACTAGATGCCATGGTGCAAGACAAGCCAAGAGAAAATGCCATCTTTAGAACAGAGGGAAACTGGCTAAGGAGTGTGAAACCTATATTCTCATTGAAGCATGGACCACTAGATTTACCAAAGCTTTTTTAGCTTCAGAACCATCCTTGCCCACGAGGTCTCTATCCCTTTGGACACAGTTAGCATTTTCCAGAATCTGTCCTGGCTCCTAGCACGTTTCTAAGGCAAGGAGAGTCTTTCAACCTGACACTCAAGAATATTGTATGTCCTCTATCAAATGCATTTCTCACCGTTACCTTTCCTCTAGGATTTTAAATTGTTGGTCTTTATCAATAATCTCCTTGAAGTAAGCAATGTTACTTTCATGATCTTATGCCTTGTTTTAAAATACGGCATATGGGGTGGGCGGGCGGGGGGGTGTGGTTGAGTAGAATTCAGCCAAATATTCATGTCCCTTAAGATATCAAATGCGAGGGTGAGAAGCCAACTTTTTTAGGTGTTTCCAACGTGCAAAGGATCTAGGATCTTCTAGAAAACATGGGGCCTTGGAGTTGGAACTCGTGATTGATATAGTAGATTGTACTCGCAGGGGAAACTTCAAGCAATAGTTTTCTTGAGGAGGATGGCCCAACACTTTGTCGAATGAGGCATTTAGTGAATTCATTTATACTACTATTTTCTACTGATCTAGCCAAGATCTAATATACCCGAACCCCCATCAGATTTGGGGAGGAAGTAGGTGGAGTATTTCATTCTATCCATCTTCTTCCTTTGAGTATTCAACAACTAAAAGACGTTCAAGAGGACCCACTTGACGCTAAAAAATAGAGACTATGATGGTATAAAATCCAAAAGGTAGTCTATTATGGATGGTGCAATTAAGTGGTTATGTATGGATATCTTGTGGAGTAGGTTGGGGTGTATCTGGTCCCGAAAACGGGTCTTGCTCTTAGCTTTATTAAGGATCTCGTTCCATCTATTCCTAGGGAAGACATTGAAGCCCAATGACATCCAAAGGAGTCTAATAATTTCCTTCTCTATGATTGCTTGGTAGAAAAATTTGGTGATAAGCTCACGTATATGATTTCCAAAGAATTTGACTAGGGTTTTTTTTATTATCTCTAGAGTTTCATGCAAAGGAAAAGATCGAAAGATTTGCCCAGAAATAGTTGAGATCTCTCTCTTAATTATATACTTTAGCATTGGTTTTATCACCATAGAATTGGAAAGTAACGTCACCAAAGTATCATGGGATGGTAATACCACAAACATTTCCTTTCAACCATTGTTCTTGGAGAAGCTAGCCTAGGGCATCAATCACAATGGTATAGAATAGAGGCGCAAGTGGAGGATATTGTCCCATAACGTTCTTTAGTTTGATAGGCACGGTTAAAGCGCCATCCATTGCAACTTTTCTAGAAAATCTAGCAACCAAACTGTGAACAAAACAAATGAAAGAAGGGCCCAAGCCACTATAACAAAAATCTTATAAAATAAAATTCCAAGTGATTCTATCATATGCTTTATCGAATCAATTTTAGAAACAAAAACAAAGGTTTGTTCGTCAGACCTTGCAAGGTTAATTCTTTCCCATAACGAAATGATTGTGTCCATGATAGATGTTCCATGGTTGAGTCCTTTGTGTTCAGCTCCGATATTGCTAAACATAAATGGGCTGATTCTATTGTCTAGGGCCTTAGCATAAACCTTATGCATTGTGTTCAATTGGTAATTAGGTGCCAATTATTGATCTATTGTTTCTCACCTTTCTTATGAATTAGTTTAATAATCTAATCATTGATGAAATTAGGTAATACTTTACTAGAAGGGAACACCACCTAGGTGTTTAGTATCAAGGGAAAATCTTCAACGAGAAGTGCGAGTGCTGAAACAAGAGAGTATAGTAGAAATTTGATGTTGAAGATGTTAAGTTTTGGTTTAGCTAACTATCACATAAACTACCCTTTATTGGAGACTTGAATTCACCTCATAAGATTCAGGTTAATGTAGTAAAACACCTTGGGTACTCTAGAAACACACTAGGAAACAATTGGTCAAAAACAGGATGTTTTGCATACGACCTGGTTCATGAAATTTTCTATTTATGGTTGGAACATGTACCTTCAAATGCGGAATGATCCCAGCCTCACTAAAATTTGCCAAATTCCTCTTAGATGATGGTGTTTTATATTGCTACGAAGCAATTATGCACAAGAACGCAATTTATAATTTAAGCATCACTCAATTGTAATCATAACTTGAATAGTGGTCATCCCACCTTTTCAACAATGTGCAGAGAACAGAGAGGTAGAATGATCTGTTTCTTACACACTGTGAACCCTAATCATATAAACATTTATACACGTAAAGTAGAAACTACTTGCTTTGGAATGAGCGCTTACTCATAAGAATGCAACATCTAAGGAGTGATAATAAACCTCTATAAGTGTACTATCTTTAGAGAAGATGATGCACACAAAAGAACAATAACCAAGATGATAGTGAACGTGATTGTATATTCATCTAACCTTATAGTAAAAGTTCTGTTGAACCTTTATATAGGCTTCTTGGAGTCTTCATATTGATTTCCACGACTCCTTTCATTCATTTGAATTCAAACAACGTTAGACGATAGGTTGGTTTGACTAAGGACCCTTTTGTTATAATCCATGAATTGAATCCTTTTCTTTCATTACAACAGATCGTCTGTATACCGAGGCTTTTACCGAGGGAAATGAACGCGGCTATTTTTGCCGCGATGTCGGTATAGCTGTCGCTATGCACATCGGTACTATAGCGCCGGTATGGGCATCGGTATGAGTGTCGGTATGAGCGTCAGTATGAGCATCGGTATAAGCATCGGTAATACCGATGCTCTTACCGACACCCATACCGACGCCTCTGCTGGGTGCACCGTCGCATATACCGGCGCCCGCTAGGTGTACCAACGCTTATTCCGATGACATTACTGGGAGTACTGTCGCTTATACCGACGATCATATCTGCAAATTTTTTTTGGGTAGAGTGTGTTGTCTTTTGATACAACAACATTACCATGATGTTGCTTAATAAAAGACAATACACTCTGCCCAAAAAAAAACTGAGTACATGTGATGTGTACTCTAATGTCAACCGAAATATGACTTCATAAAACAAAATATTATTGGACACAAAAGAGAATCAGAATGAACCATGAACCATGTATAAGGAAAGTGATATATTTCATAAATGAAGCATGTACAAGAGTGTTGCAAACCACTATCATATATGACGCTTTTAGAAAATGTGGCAAAGCAATACATTGCCATATAAAAATCAAATAATAAATTTTGGTGTGCCACTACCATACACATGCAAAGAACGTTCCATAACAACAGTCCTGCAACAAAGAACATTAATGGAATGAGATAAATTCACATGAAATTACAAACAACAAGTAAAAAACCAAATTTATAAATTAATCACTTCATCGCAAACGCTCCCATGAAACGACCGCATCGCATCCCTCCAAGTCCTCGAATAGTGGAGTCAATCCGTGCTGATATCCGTAAGAATCTTCCGTTCGTGTTCGAGGACGACCCATTGCGAGCTCCTGTAACAAATATACAAAACATTAGAGGAACATACATGAGAAACTTAACACAAATAAATTCAATAAATGAAATGGTACTTAAAAACTCATGACGCATCATGTCATATCCGCTGCTCCCCAAATGTGAAGGTCCAACCATATCTAAACGTGTGGCTGCGGCATCTCACTGCTGGCGATATCGGTCAGGAGTCTGCTGCTACTCATGACGAATCAGATCCCACTCCTCAGCATCTAACCATACACGCTTTGGTAAGCCTTCTCTGAAAGCATTACAAGCCTCTGATCGTCAATGGGACATAACCTCACATGCGGTGTGCAAAATCCACTCTGAACTAACAAGAGACTATCCATCGGCTGGTCGGAACTCCTGATAAATCGTTTGTGTGATATAATTTCTGTGATGTTTATGTTTTTCACTCCATTTCAGCATGATGGAGTGTCCAAACTGTATGGAGCAAAGCTGTCATATACGTGCACGCATTGCTTTGCCAGCCGCATCCATCACCGGAGCTTCATCTCAGATACTATATACCTTGGAGTCATCATGGTCATGAGTACCCCAAGGTGTCCGTGGTGTTCCACGTGGTGTATTGCGTGGCATACCTACAACTAGGTACTCATCCTAGGAGTAGAAGCGGGTGAGACAACGTCTATCGCATTGCCTCCACAACAGCTGCCTCCTCCAAACCTACCTATAGATCCACTCCTAGAACCTCCTGCTCCAGAGCCTGATCTCGATCTATGAGATGGGCAAGACTTGTATCGCGTTGAGGCGTCCAACGCACATGTCTACTACTAGACCAAGTAGGAGATGGCTAAAAAGATGGTCGTGGTGGAGTCACAAAGCTAGGAGACATACCTCCTACGGAAGTAGCACCACCCGTAGGACGAGCAATCCAATACTGTGACGCAGCGGCCATATACGTGGGAGGTACCTAAGAGATAAACTCTAAAAATTGCTCCTCTATCATGGAATGAGGAGTGACTGGAGGAGTGTCTCCCATCGTGCTCTGTGATAAAAGAACTCAAAAAATTAACATGTGATAATAAAGGTAATATAGAGAATAAACAGAAAAAAAAAAAATTAGTGAGTACAAGTGTTTTATTAAAAAATCCTCTAATCTAGCATCCTCTTGAAGATTCGATGCACCGAGACTATCTATCTCTATATTGATGGCTTCTAAATCGCTTGCTATGCTGGTTTCTTCCTGATCATCATCTATTGCTTCGTCTTCTCGAACAATGACCTCTTCTTCAATGACCTCTTCTTCTCGAACAATGATCTCTTCCTCCTCGACTATCAAATGAATCTCTAAGTCCACTATAGATGGACTATCTTGTACATCTATATTCTCATAAATTTTTCTTCTACGTGGGGCGACTTGTAAAACAAGTAGCCACTCTGGTTCTTTTGAATCTGGTATAAAAACAACTTGCTCACAATGTTTGGGAAGTACAAATGTATCCCTTTTATCCGTCCATAATTTTATGGAGTCGACTTGAAGGAAACCGCTTTTATCCTGCCTCATTGTTGTGTTTCTTCTAGAGGTGACTACTTTGAACCATTTCACATCAAAAAAAATAATAATCAAACTTCTTAAAAGATAGTTTCAAGATATCTTGAATCACACCACAATAATCTAGCGGGCCTTCTTGAGCATTATCATCTCTTGCACTCACTCTACGCCTATTTCTATCGATTCATGCGATTCGAAAGTCTCATCCATGAGACCAGAGTGCATCGTATTTAGTATACTCCCAATCACATCCCTTTGCAAGTTCTTCTTCTTCTTTAGAGATATCTTCACCCACTGCCTTTGCTTGTGAAACTGCTATATCTAGCCATCTACTCGTTGGAAAAGGTGAAAGAGGTCGAAGGCTTTCTGGAAGAGGCAAAAATCGAGTGGAATGATTCTTTCGAAACTGAGCTCTTTCATTTGCGTTGGTTTCCTTGGCAAGCTCATACCTTTCTAACCACTTTTGCATAGGCTCAGAGTTAACTATGCAGAACTTCATTGCCTTCTCTTTGAAAGTTGCATCCATTTTCTTTTGCAATCCTTTACTTTGTGGTTCATCCCGCATGAGACAAACATCTTCATCATCGCTCCACAAGCGAGGCATTTTGGGATCCGACATACGTAGAAACTCAGTTATGAATACAAGAGACTCTTGTAGAAGCCATCCCTCTACCATGCTACCCTTTGGATGTGCTCTCTGTCGAACAAACCCTTTTAATGTCTTCATAAAGCGCTCTAAGAAGAACATCCATCGACTATGGACAGTTCCTGCTATTGCAACTTCATCTACCACATGAACTAGTAAATGAAGTTGAATATTATTGAGAATACTTGTGGGAAAGTGTTTCTCTACCATACAAACAACCTTGATAGCATTGAGTTTCGCACTCTCTATGCTATCTTTATTTATCTCTTTAGAAGAGATCCACCATACTAAGGAACTAATTTTATAAATGGTTCTTCGTACATCCTCCGAAAGACAATCTTTTAGGGCTAGAGGGAGCACAAACTATAAAAATTTGTGCCAATCATGAGACTTCTACCAAATGATTAATCAATAATTCACTCCAATAAGGGAGTTCATGAAAAATAGACACTCACTTCATGCCAATGGCTGGATTTTCTGAATCCCACAGTTGTTTCCAATCGCTAGCTTTCATTTGGCGTTGCACTTGTCGACCAATTTGTCCTTCATGTAAAACATGTCCATCAAGCAAATATCTATGGTGTCCTTCATAGACAGTTTTATGTAGTGCTTTGGAATAGCGTGCTTCAAGTCATGGTCCGCATAAGGGACAAGCATGGTAACCCGAAGTCGATAAACCTGAACATTCACCATGACCAGGCCATTAATGCATCATCCACATAAGTATGCCTTGCACTCGAATGTCTCGTTTTCTTATAGGTTGAGACATGTCACACACAGTAATCCCATCCCATAAAATGCGCAGCTCTGCCACATGTGGTGCAAGATATACATCCATGTTTTTTACCTTGTACTTACCTGGTACAATAAGAGGTAATAATAAATGACTTTTCTTTGTGGCCCACCATGGTGGGATGTTATAATTCACCAAACATACAGGCCATGTGCTCCATGAAGAACTGCGTAAACCAAATGGATACACTCCATCCATAGCTAGGCCTAGACGTATGGACCAAGGCTCACTAGCAAACACTGGCCACTTACTATCTATGTGCTTCCAAGCATCATAGTCAGTAGGCACTCGCATTACACCATCTCTAGACCTGCTCTTTGTATGCCATGACATTAACTCAGCTATAGATTTGCATCTAAACATGTTCTTAATTCGTGGAATGATAGGAAAGTGGCGAAGAACCTTTGCGGGGATTGCTTCGCCTACAAGGTCCTCTCTAAATCTATTTGCTCCACACTTTGGACATACATGGAGATGCTCATATTCATTCCGAAAGAGAATGCAATCATTCGGCCAAGCATGAATTTTAGTATAATCCATTCCAATGGACTGTAAAAGTTTTTTGCATCTCCACGTGTTGAGGCATGTCATTGCCCTCTAGCAAAAATTGATCTTTAAGAAGCCTACAATAAGCAATTAAAACGATATTAGTAAATAAAGTTATTTTGATACAACAATGAAAGCCCATTTGTTCTCCACTTACCTGAACAATTGAGTGACACTACTATCTGACCATCCATAAATGGATTGTAGATTGAGCATCGCGAGTGATGCACGTAATACAGATATCTTTGCTCCATTGTAAAGTGGTAAACGAGCTAGTCTTCGCATGTTTTTATATTCTTCATCGATTTCTGATCATGGAAATTCTGTTGTGTCCATGAAACTCTCGACATCATTACGACCATCATGATCTTTGTCAATCTCATAAAATGCTTCGAGCATCTCTTCCATATGTTCGTTCTGTGTAATACTATTAGTAATTGCTTGTACGTCTAAGTCCTTCTTTGTTCTCTTTTGTCCACGAGAGGTTACAATTGCAATGTCGCTTCGGTCAATTTGGTCACCTGGGGGACCATGCGAATGGTCGCATAGGTTTTCTAGTCGATTCCTATCAAAGGATCCATACTCTCTAACATGTGCAGTACAAATCCATCGTTTTTTATAAATTTGATACTTGAGTGAGTGCAAGGACATGCCATTCTGTCCTCCGGATCCAAAGAAGCTATCTGCTACAATATGGACATTTTAGATCATTTGTGTTTTTATTAAACCTAAAAATCTTACTCCTGAAGATTTAAACCTGAAATACTAAAACCTAAATACTTAAGCACCTAAAAAGACCTAAAACTCTAATCTTAAAACCCTAACACTAATACTTTTTATATTTATTTATCTATATAATTATCCTATTTTATATATATTTATTTATTTATTCAATTTTTTTCCTTAAATCTTAAAACCCTAAACTCCTAAAACCCTAATCCTAATCCTAAAAACCTAAAACCCTAATCCTAATGCTAAACACCTAAAACCCTACCCCTAAAACCGTAATCCTAATCCTAAAAAGCTAAAACCCTATTTTATGTATATATATATATTGATTTATATATTTAGATGTTTTCTTAATTAATCCTATTTTTATATATTTAATTATATATATGTAATTATATATATATATATATATATATATATATATATATATATATATATATATATATATTCAGATTTTATCCTTAAACCCTAAAACCCTAAAAACCTAAAACACTAATCTCAAAACCCTAATCCTAATCCCAAAAACCTAAAACCCTATTTTATATATATAGTTATTTATATATTCAGATTTTTTCTTAATTAATCCCATTTTTATATATTCAATTATATATTTAATAAAATTATTTAAAAAACTAATACTTTTTATATTTATTTATCTATATAATTCTCCTATTTTATATATATATATATATTTACTTATTCTGATTTTTTCCTTAAATCTTAAAACCCTAGAACCCTAATCCTAATCCTAAAGACCTAAAACCCTATTTTTTATATATTTGTTTATTTATTTATTCATATTTTTTTGTAAAACCCTAAAACCCCAATCCTAATCCTAAAAACCTAAAATCCTAATCCTAAAACCCTAATCCTAATTCTAAAAACCTAAAACCCTATTTTAAATATATATTTATTTAAATATTCAGATTTTTCCTTAATTAATCCTATTTTTATATATTTAATTATATATATTTAATTAAATTATTTAAAACACTAATACTTTTTATATTTATGTATCTATATAATTATCCTATTTTATATATATATATATATATATATATATATATATATATATATATATATATATATATATATATATATATATATTTATTTATTTTTTCAGATTTTTTCCTTAAATCTTAAAACCCTAAAGCCCTAATCCTAATCCTAAAAACCTAAACTCCTATTTATATATATATATATATATATATATATATATATATATATATATATATATATATATATATATATATATATATATATATATATATATATATATATATATATATATATATATATATATATATATATATATATATATATATTTATTTATTTATCGAGATTTTTTCCTTAAACCCTAAAACCCTAAAACCTTAATCCTTATCCTAAAAACCTAAAACCCTAATCCTAATCCTAAAAACCTAAATCCCTATTTTATATGTATATTTATTTATATATTCAGATTTTTATCTTCATTAATCCTATTTTTATATATTTAATTATATTTATTTAATTAAATTATTTAAAACAGTAGTACTTTTTATATATGTATTATATGCATGTGTATGTGTATGTGTGTATATATGTTATGTAGGTGTTGAAACCCTAAAACCCTAATCATAAAGACTTAGACTTAAACCTAAAATACTAAAACCTAAATACTTAAACACCTATAAAACTCTAAATGTGTAAATGTGTAGATGTGTGTGTGTGTATATGTGTGTGTATGTATGCTCTATTTTGCTATCTGTATGTATGCATGTGTGTATATGTGTATGTGTGTATGTATGCATGCATGTGTGTATATGTGTATGTGTGTGTATGTATGTGTGTGCATGTATGTGTGTGTGTATGTGTAGGTATGCATGTGTATATATGTGTGTGTATGTATGTGTGTATGCATGTGTGTGTGTATGTGTGCATGTATGTATATTTGTATGTGTGTGTATGCATGCATGTGTGTATGTATGTGTATGTGTGTATGTAAGCATGCATGTGTGTATATGTGTGTGTATGTAAGCATGCATGTGTGTACATGTATGTGTGTATGTATGCATGTGTAAATGTGTAGATGTGTGTGTGTATGTGTCTGTGTGTATGTGTGTGTGTATGTATGCTCTATTTTGCTATGTGTATGTATGCATGTGTGTATATGTGTATGTGTGTGTATGTATGCATGCATGTGTGTATAAGTGTATGTGTGTGTATGTGTGTATGTATGTGTGTGCATGTATGTGTGTATGTGTGTGTATGTGTATGTATGCATATGTGTATATATATGTGTGTATGTATGTGTGTATGCATGTGTGTGTGTATCTATGCATGTATGTATATTTGTATGTGTGTGTATATGTGTGTATGTAAGAATGCATGCATGTGTGTATATGTGTGTATGTAAGAATGCATGTGTGTATATGTGTGTGTATGTAAGCATGCATGTGTGTACATGTATGTGTGTATGTATGCATGTGTAAATGTGTAGATGTGTGTGTGTGTATGTATGCTCTATTTTGTTGTGTATGTATGCATGTATGTATATGTGTATGTGTGTGTATGTATGCATGCATGTGTGTATATGTGTATGTGTGCATATGTATGTGTGTGCATGTATGTGTGTATGTGTGTGTATGTGTATGTATGGATCTGTGTACATATGTGTGTGTATGTATGTGTGTATGCATGTGTGTGTGTATGTATGCATGTATGTATATTTGTGTGTGTGTGTATGCATGCATGTGTGTATATGTGTGTATGTAAGCATGCATGTGTTTATATGTGTGTGATATGTAAGCATGCATGTGTGTACATGTATGTGTGTATGTATGCATGTGTAAATGTGTAGATGTGTGTGTGTGTATGTGTGTATGTATGCTCTATTTTCCTATGTGTATGTATGCATGTGTGTATATGTGTATGTGTGTGTATGTATGCATGTGTAAATGTGTAGATGTGTGTGTGTGTATGTATGTGTGTGAGTGTATGCTCTATTTTCCTATCTCTATCTTCCTTTCTTTTCATGATTCTTTATCTCTCACTCTTTCTCTCTGTTTCTCTCTTGCTCTCTCTCTCTCTCTCTCTCTGTCTCTCTCTGTCTCTCTCTCTCTCTGTTTCTCTCTCTCTCTCTCTCCCTCTCTCTCTCATTTCTCTCTCTCTTTCTCTCTCTCTTTCTCTCTCTCTTTCTCTCTCTATCAATAGACAATAAAACAATCACTCACAAGTATGTCCCTCTTTTGGATCGTTGTCATCAAAGCATAATGTAGATCGTCTATTGTTGAATTCCAAACAATCGACGCCAAAGAACTTCTGCAAAATCAAGGAGAAGAGAAATTATAAGACCTAAAGCATAGAGAAAGACAAAGGCTAATAGTATGCACACTACTTACGAAGATCTCAGATCTAAACCGAGGGAGAGTGTGTGTGTTTGTATAGAGAGATATCTCTGTGTGTGCGTGTGTGCACAAGACAATGCAGTTCGCAATTTGTTTCGCGTGCCCAAGTTTGACAGAAGACAAACAGTACTCAAACACGCGCAAAAAAGTGAAGTTTTGCTCTCTGGTTCCCGGTATGTTGAAAAGTCGGCCTCGGTATGGATGTCGACATGGATGTCGGTATGGGCGTCATTACTTCAAGTAAATTACCGACACTTATACCGACGCTCATGCGGACGCTTATATCGATGCTTATACCCACGTCTGCAGAGCACATCGACGATCCGTTTAAAACGGTCATAGCGACGGTCACTTGACCGTCGGTATCTTTAAGTCATGTTTTCCGAAGTTTATACCGGCGTCGCGAGTGATCGTCACTATAAGCGGCGTTGGTATGCCCCTCATATTTTGTAGGGTTTAATCCATGAATTGCTTGTACACCAACCTCTTAAATCGTTGATTTAGGTCTCCAATATTTATCCATTAACAAGAATTAAGATTTAGGATTTAGGATCCATACATACTTATGGACTTTTACAAGAAAGGGATGTCATGTGAAATACCATAGCACTGTGGTTCACTCAAAGTAATAACTCAATCATAAAACATTTGTTGCTAGGTGCATTGAGCCTATGTTGTATTCAAACGTTTGAGGTTTTGAACTCATAAGTCCCAAGTCTACATATAACTCCTTTAACTAGATAGCTTCTTGAGTTTTTGTCATCAAATAGAAGGTTTCTCCTTGGGATTCCAAGACACAAGTTTATTTCCTCAAACTACAAGAAACCTTGATGTACTTCTCCTATCATCCTTGGATCCTACCCGTTTTGCATCTAAATACAATTTAAGATCAAAATCTGATATATGTAGGAGTAGAATATACCTTCATTAGTAGTGCCTCTTGTTGGAAGAGATGGATGGATACCTCAAGGAAGTGAGGTGGTACTGCTAAAGCCTGCTTTGTACCTGCCCTATTACACTTCAGATTTATGTAGTAGGCCCTTTTAGCTTGAAAATGACACTAAAAAAGTACCTATGTACTTGGAGTTGATCCTTGAAACAATTGAATCAAACCAGTCTACTTTGTGAATAATTAGTGTCACAAAACTTTTTATTTTAATCGACACACCTACTGGTTCTTTTGCACACTACTAACACTACACTAACAATTGATGAAATTCCTTTTGAGGGAATCCAATTAGCTTAGATAGCTAATGATTACAAGTGGTATCATCAAAAAAGATAAACTATGCTCTAGGAGAGCAATTTAGCAATCCAAAGCTTACCCTCTAACTTTTAGGGTCTGAATACTAGATACCCAGTGAGCAGTTCGATGGCGATTTCTTCCAAATGGCTGAACTAACTGTTTTGAAACTTTGAGAGGATAAACTAGACTTGAATTAGTTCCAACAAGCCATAGATCATGCAAAATGGTTCAGAAGTCACTCAGATATGACTAGACAAAATTCACTATTTTGAGTAGTCATAGTACAAAAGTAGACAGAGATGATCAATGAAGTAGATGTATTATATCACATGATTAAACAAGCTCATTGACATTCAAGTGATGCACAATGATAGTGGTATGAGTAAACTATAGTGTCAGCTACTCAAACTCCATTGTAAAGTGGTAAACGAGCTAGTCTTCGCATGTTTTTATATTCTTCATCGATTTCTGATCATGGAAATTCTGTTGTGTCCATGAAACTCTCGACATCATTACCACCATCATGATCTTTGTCAATCTCATAAAATGCTTCGAGCATCTCTTCCATATGTTCGTTCTGTGTAATACTATTAGTAATTGCTTGTACGTCTAAGTCCTTCTTTGTTCTCTTTTGTCCACGAGAGGTTACAATTGCAATGTCGCTTCCGTCAATTTGGTCACCTGGGGGACCATGCGAATGGTCGCATAGGTTTTCTGGTCGATTCCTATCAAAGGATTCATACTCTCTAACATGTGCAGTACAAATCCATCGTTTTTTATAAATTTGATACTTGAGTGAGTGCAAGGACATGCCATTCTGTCCTCTGGATCCAAAGAAGCTATCTGCTACAATATGGACATTTTAGATCATTTGTGTTTTTATTAAACCTAAAAATCTTACTCCTGAAGATTTAAACCTGAAATACTAAAACCTAAATACTTAAGCACCTAAAAAGACCTAAAACTCTAATCTTAAAACCCTAACACTAATACTTTTTATATTTATTTATCTATATAATTATCCTATTTTATATATATTTATTTATTTATTCAAATTTTTTCCTTAAATCTTAAAACCCTAAACTCCTAAAACCCTAATCCTAATCCTAAAAACCTAAAACCCTAATCCTAATCCTAAAAACCTAAAACCCTACCCCTAAAACCGTAATCCTAATCCTATATATATATATATATATATATATATATATATATATATATATATATATATATATATATATATATATATATATATATATATATATATATATATATATATATTCAGATTTTATCCTTAAACCCTAAAACCCTAAAAACCTAACACACTAATCTCAAAACCCTAATCCTAATCCCAAAAACCTAAAACCCTATTTTATATATATAGTTATTTATATATTCAGATTTTTTCTTAATTAATCCCATTTTTATATATTCAATTATATATTTAATAAAATTATTTAAAAAACTAATACTTTTTATATTTATTTATCTATATAATTTTCCTATTTTATATATATATATATATTTACTTATTCTGATTTTTTCCTTAAATCTTAAAACCCTAGAACCCTAATCCTAATCCTAAAGACCTAAAACCCTATTTTTTATATATTTGTTTATTTATTTATTCATATTTTTTTGTAAAACCCTAAAACCCCAATCCTAATCCTAAAAACCTAAAATCCTAATCCTAAAACCCTAATCCTAATTCTAAAAACCTAAAACCCTATTTTAAATATATATTTATTTAAATATTCAGATTTTTCCTTAATTAATCCTATTTTTATATATTTAATTATATATATTTAATTAAATTATTTAAAACACTAATACTTTTTATATTTATGTATCTATATAATTATCCTATTTTATATATATATATATATATATATATATATATATATATATATATATATATATATATATATATATATATATATATATATTTATTTATTTATTTATTTATTTTTTCAGATTTTTTCCTTAAATCTTAAAACCCTAAAGCCCTAATCCTAATCCTAAAAACCTAAACTCCTATATGTATATATATATATATATATATATATATATATATATATATATATATATATATATATATATATATATATATATATATATATATATATATATATATATATATATATATATTTATTTATCGAGATTTTTTCCTTAAACCCTAAAACCCTAAAACCTTAATCCTTATCCTAAAAACCTAAAACCCTAATCCTAATCCTAAAAACCTAAATCCCTATTTTATATGTATATTTATTTATATATTCAGATTTTTATCTTCATTAATCCTATTTTTATATATTTAATTATATTTATTTAATTAAATTATTTAAAACAGTAGTACTTTTTATATATGTATTATATGCATGTGTATGTGTATGTGTGTATATATGTTATGTAGGTGTTGAAACCCTAAAACCCTAATCATAAAGACTTAGACTTAAACCTAACATACTAAAACCTAAATACTTAAACACCTATAAAACTCTAAATGTGTAAATGTGTAGATGTGTGTGTGTGTATATGTGTGTGTATGTCTGCTCTATTTTGCTATCTGTATGTATGCATGTGTGTATATGTGTATGTGTGTATGTATGCATGCATGTGTGTATATGTGTATGTGTGTGTATGTATGTGTGTGCATGTATGTGTGTGTGTATGTGTAGGTATGCATGTGTATATATGTGTGTGTATGTATGTGTGTATGCATGTGTGTGTGTATGTGTGCATGTATGTATATTTGTATGTGTGTGTATGCATGCATGTGTGTATGTATGTGTATGTGTGTATGTAAGCATGCATGTGTGTATATGTGTGTGTATGTAAGCATGCATGTGTGTACATGTATGTGTGTATGTATGCATGTGTAAATGTGTAGATGTGTGTGTGTATGTGTGTGTGTGTATGTGTGTGTGTATGTATGCTCTATTTTGCTATGTGTATGTATGCATGTGTGTATATGTGTATGTGTGTGTATGTATGCATGCATGTGTGTATAAGTGTATGTGTGTGTGTATGTATGTGTGTGCATGTATTTGTGTATGTGTGTGTATGTGTATGTATGCATATGTGTATATATATGTGTGTATGTATGTGTGTATGCATGTGTGTGTATCTATGCATGTATGTATATTTGTATGTGTGTGTATATGTGTGTATGTAAGAATGCATGCACGTGTGTATATGTGTGTATGTAAGAATGCATGTGTGTATATGTGTGTGTATGTAAGCATGCATGTGTGTACATGTATGTGTGTATGTATGCATGTGTAAATGTGTAGATGTGTGTGTGTGTATGTATGCTCTATTTTGTTGTGTATGTATGCATGTATGTATATGTGTATGTGTGTGTATGTATGCATGCATGTGTGTATATGTGTATGTGTGCATATGTATGTGTGTGCATGTATGTGTGTATGTGTGTGTATGTGTATGTATGGATCTGTGTACATATGTGTGTGTATGTATGTGTGTATGCATGTGTGTGTGTATGTATGCATGTATGTATATTTGTGTGTGTGTGTATGCATGCATGTGTGTATATGTGTGTATGTAAGCATGCATGTGTTTATATGTGTGTGATATGTAAGCATGCATGTGTGTACATGTATGTGTGTATGTATGCATGTGTAAATGTGTAGATGTGTGTGTGTGTGTATGTGTGTATGTATGCTCTATTTTCCTATGTGTATGTATGCATGTGTGTATATGTGTATGTGTGTGTATGTATGCATGTGTAAATGTGTAGATGTGTGTGTGTGTATGTATGTGTGTGAGTGTATGCTCTATTTTCCTATCTCTATCTTCCTTTCTTTTCATGATTCTTTATCTCTCACTCTTTCTCTCTGTTTCTCTCTTGCTCTCTCTCTCTCTCTCTGTCTCTCTCTGTCTCTCTCTCTCTCTCTGTTTCTCTCTCCCTCTCTCCCTCTCTCTCTCATTTCTCTCTCTCTTTCTCTCTCTCTTTCTCTCTCTCTTTCTCTCTCTATCAATAGACAATAAAACAATCACTCACAAGTATGTCCCTCTTTTGGATCGTTGTCATCAAAGCATAATGTAGATCGTCTATTGTTGAATTCCAAACAATCGACGCCAAAGAACTTCTGCAAAATCAAGGAGAAGAGAAATTATAAGACCTAAAGCATAGAGAAAGACAAAGGCTAATAGTATGCACACTACTTACGAAGATCTCAGATCTAAACCGAGGGAGAGTGTGTGTGTGTGTAGAGAGAGATATCTCTGTGTGTGCGTGTGTGCACAAGACAATGCAGTTCGCAATTTGTTTCGCGTGCCCAAGTTTGACAGAAGACAAACAGTACTCAAACACGCGCAGAAAAGTGAAGTTTTGCTCTCTGGTTCCCGGTATGTTGAAAAGTCGGCCTCCGTATGGATGTCGACATGGATGTCGGTATGGGCGTCATTACTTCAAGTAAATTACCGACACTTATACCGACGCTCATGCGGACGCTTATATCGATGCTTATACCCACGTCTGCAGAGCACATCGACGATCCGTTTAAAACGGTCATAGCGACGGTCACTTGACCGTCGGTATCTTTAAGTCATGTTTTCCGAAGTTTATACCGGCGTCGCGAGTGATCGTCACTATAAGCGGCGTTGGTATGCCCCTCATATTTTGTAGGGTTTAATCCATGAATTGCTTGTACACCAACCTCTTAAATCGTTGATTTAGGTCTCCAATATTTATCCATTAACAATAATTAAGATTTAGGATTTAGGATCCATACATACTTATGGACTTTTACAAGAAAGGGATGTCATGTGAAATACCATAGCACTGTGGTTCACTCAAAGTAATAACTCAATCATACAACATTTGTTGCTAGGTGCATTGAGCCTATGTTGTATTCAAACGTTTGAGGTTTTGAACTCATAAGTCCCAAGTCTACATATAACTCCCTTAACTAGATAGCTTCTTGAGTTTTTGTCATCAAATAGAAGGTTTCTTCTTGGGATTCCAAGACACAAGTTTATTTCCTCAAACTACAAGAAACCTTGATGTACTTCTCCTATCATCCTTGGATCCTACCCGTTTTGCATCTAAATACAATTTAAGATCAAAATCTGATATATGTAGGAGTAGAATATACCTTCATTAGTAGTGCCTCTTGTTGGAAGAGATGGATGGATACCTCAAGGAAGTGAGGTGGTACTGCTAAAGCCTGCTTTGTACCTGCCCTATTACACTTCAGATTTATGTAGTAGGCCCTTTTAGCTTGAAAATGACACTAAAAAAGTACCTATGTACTTGGAGTTGATCCTTGAAACAATTGAATCAAACCAGACTACTTTGTGAATAATTAGTGTCACAAAACTTTTTATTTTAATCGACACACCTACTGGTTCTTTTGCACACTGCTAACACTACACTAACAATTGATGAAATTCCTTTTGAGGGAATCCAATTAGCTTAGATAGCTAATGATTACAAGTGGTATCATCAAAAAAGATAAACTATGCTCTAGGAGAGCAATTTAGCAATCCAAAGCTTACCCTCTAACTTTTAGGGTCTGAATACTAGATACCCAGTGAGCAGTTCGATGGCGATTTCTTCCAAATGGCTGAACTAACTGTTTTGAAACTTTGAGAGGATAAACTAGACTTGAATTAGTTCCAACAAGCCATAGATCATGCAAAATGGTTCAGAAGTCACTCAGATATGACTAGACAAAATTCACTATTTTGAGTAGTCATAGTACAAAAGTAGACAGAGATGATCAATGAAGTAGATGTATTATATCACATGATTAAACAAGCTCATTGACATTCAAGTGATGCACAATGATAGTGGTATGAGTAAACTATAGTGTCAGCTACTCAACCTCTTCAAATGATCGATGGAGGAACTCTCAATCAAGTCACATAGCCATGTGATTTTCAAGGTCATTTATATAAGAAGTTTTTCCTAAGTTTAAATTTCAAATTCAAACTTGGCTCCAACTAAAAGTGATTCCCTTGATCTAGGAGATATTCTCTCATTGAAAACTTGTAGCTCATACTTATCTTAACTCCACGAGATATATGGATTTATAAGCTTTTCTCAAGGTTAAAATCGTTTACAATGGTGAATGATAAAAATATTATAAGCTAGGATTCACATGATCCATCAAATGTTCCTCATAATGTTTTCCATGCTTAGACAAATGTGATGGCTTGGACATTTGCACCAACAACTCCCCCTCAAGCCAAACATCTTGCCTTGCATTCAATCATCAGTCTTCATTAATATCATGCAATCCAATCATGGTTTTAAACCCGCAAAGCTTAGTACCATCAAGTGCTTTGGTCAACAAATTTGAACGTTGCATATTTGTAGATACATATGCTAATTGAATTTCTTTGCTCAAGACTTTCTCACTAACATAGTGATAGTGAACTTCTATATGCTTGGTTCTTGCATGATAAATGGGATTGGCTGCAAGATGCAAAGAACTTGTGTTGACACCAAAGATCATAGGTGAATGAGTGTGAAGTCCCAAATTTGATTGGATCACTCTAATCCAAATAGCTTCTTGTGTATCATTTGCTAATCCCCTGTATTCAGTCTCTATTGAAGATAAAACAACAATAGGTTGCTTCTTGGAATACCATGAGATGGGCTTATCACCTACAAAAGAAAGATATCCAGAAGTATTCCTTCTATCATCCTTACTTCCTACCCAATTTGCATCTGAGTATAACTTAACATCCAAATATGATGTGAATGGAAAGTAAAGTCCTTGGTTTTGAGTACCCTTGAGATACTTCAAACTTCTTTAAGTATCTTCCAAGTGAGGTGCTCAAGGTTTATGAATGAATTGACTCATAACACTTACTCCATAACATATGTCAATTCTTTTTAGAATTGCGTAGTTTAGAATTCCAACATGCTTTGATAACCAGCAATGTCTTCAAGTAAATCACCTTCATGAGCACTCATTTTATGATTTACTTCCATAGGGATGCTAGCTACTTTTGCGTGCTCCAAGTGGAACTTCTTTAACATGTCTTGCACATATTTCCTTTGAGTGATGTAGATTCTAAAATTAGTATACACTAACTCAAGTCCAAGAAAATACTTCACAAACCCTAGGTCATTGATCTTAAACTCCTGCATCATCTGGTTTTTTATTTGTTTGATGCCATTATCATCAATACGTGTCAAAATGAGGTCATGAACATACACACATAAATATATCATTTTTGAATTACTCCTCTTGAGAAAGAGAGAAGAATCTGCTTTGCTCATTATGAATCCTTGATCTTGAAGGTAAATTGTTAACCTATGATTCCAATCCCTAGGTGCCTGCTTCAATCCATAAAGAGCTTTGTTCAATTTGCATACATGATTTACCTTATTTGCGTCTTCATAGCCAGGAGGTTGAGCCATGTAAAATTCCTCTGAAATCCAGCCATTGAGAAAGGCATTGTTTACATCTAGCTCATACATATTCCAAATTCTAGATGCAGCTACACTTACCAATACTTTGATGGTTGGCATTTTTGTCGTAAGTGAAAGGTTTCTTTATAACGTACTCCTTGGGTTTGTGCAAAAATCTTAGCAACAGGTCTAGCTTTATACCTCTTTATGGATCCATCTGAGTTCCTTTTGATTTTTTAAATCCTCCTAGAACCAATTACCTTCATTGATGCTTTCTTGAGTATTAGCTCACAAGTATCATTCTCTTGGAGTGCTTCTAATTCTTCATCCATGTCCTCGTTCCAATCTGCTTTAGTACTTGCTTCTTCATATGAAGAGTGCACTCTCCAAGAAAGCCACATATGGATGTCGCTAAGAGAGTACTCAAGTTTCTCAAGGGTATTGGTGCAAATGTCCAAGCCATCACATTTGTCTTAGCATGGAAAACATTATGAAGAACATTTGATGGATCATGTGAATCCTAGCTTGTAATTTTTTGATCATTCACCATTGTAAAAGGTTTTAATCTTGAGGGAATCTTGTAAATCCATATATCTCGTGGAGTTAGGAGAAGTATAAGCTACAAGTTTTCAATGAAAAAATATCTCCTAGATCAAGGGAATCACTTTTAGTTGGAGCCAAGTCTGAATTTGAAATTCAAACTTAGGGAAAAGTTCTTATATAAATGACCTTAAAACTCATGCAGCTATGTGGCCTTGTTTAGAGTTCCCCCATTGACCATTTGTAGAGGTTGAGTAGCTTACAATATAGCTTACTCATCCCAACACCATTGGGCATCACTTCAATGCCAATGGTCTTGTATAATCATGTGCTATAATACATCTACTTCATTGATCATCTTTGTCTACTTCTCTGCTATGACTACTTAGAACAATGCATTTTGTCTCATCATATCTCAATGTTTTGTCAACCATTTTGCATGATCTATAGTTTTTTCCAGCTAGCTTGAAGTCTTTTTTTTACT
Organism: Ceratopteris richardii; assembly: GCA_020310875.1. Classification (NCBI taxonomy): domain Eukaryota; kingdom Viridiplantae; phylum Streptophyta; class Polypodiopsida; order Polypodiales; family Pteridaceae; genus Ceratopteris; species Ceratopteris richardii. The sequence goes on from MU261350.1 coordinate 95,094, forward strand.
GTCAAAGTTTCAAAACATTTAGTTCTGCCATTTGGGAGAAATCGCCATCAAAGTGCTCACGAGTCATCTATTGTTTAGTCCCTAAAATGTCGGGGGTAAGCTTTGGATTTCTAAATTTATTTCTTAGAGCATAGTTTATCTTTTTTGTTGATTTCACTTGTAATAATTAGCTATCTAATCTAATTTGATTCGCTCAAAAGGAATTTCATCAATTTGTACTATATTGTGAGCATTGAGCAAAAGAACCAATAGATGTGTGAACTAAAATAGCAAGTTTTGTCACACTAACTATTCACAAAGTAGTATGTTTTGATTCAATTGTTTCAAGCATCGACTCCAAAGTAAATAGGTACATTTTTGGTGTCATTTGAAAGCTAAAAGGGCCTACTACATAACTCTCAAGTGTAATAGGGCAGGTACAAAGCAGGTTTTAGGAGTACCACCTCACTTCCTTGAGGTATCCATCCATCTCTTTCAACAGTGGTATCGACACAAGTTGAGGTAAAATGGGAGATGGTTTCCCTTCTTTTATTGATACATTTGAAACAAATAATTATCCTGCATGGTCCTTGAGAATGAAGACCTATCTACAAGGAAGGAGTCTCTATGGATACACATCAGGAGATGAGGAGATGCCCATATTCAGAAGCAAAGGTCAACCTACAAAAGAGGAGCTAGAAAGACTCAACTCATGGTGTGCCAAAGATGCATTAGCTAGGTCATATCTATTTAACTCTATTTCTCACTTGCTTCTTCCTGACATCAAGAATTGCAAAACTTCCCAAGAGACTTGGGATACTCTATCTTCATATTTTTTCTGCAACACAATAGCTAGGAAAAATCAATTGTGGATTGAGTTTACTACTCAAAGGAAGCAACCTAAGCATAATGTCTTACAATATGTGACCAAGGTAAAATGTGCATGATCAATTGCCAAGCATAGGAGAGGAGATTGAAGAGGAGCAAATAGTGAGACAAATAATGAATGGCATGAAGGCAGATGATAAGTGGGAATCTTTCACAACTTCTATGGACCTTTACATGGATATGCAAATCCCGGATCTTACCACCCTCATGGGACAACTCTTTACCCATGAAGCCAAGATCAAAAAAAAATGGAGAACAATCAAGACGTAACAACTGATCTACCCCCTGTATAGATAAAGGAAAGTCTAAAGATAAAGGAAAGAGCAAGAAAGTTGAAGATGAAGGTACTACCTCTCAAGCCAACTATGCAAGGAGAGGAAGGAATTCAAGAGGAAGGGGTAGAGGAGGTAAGCAAGGAAGGGGATACCTTTCAACTCTTCCCCATGCAATATATGTGGACTATCTAATGATACAAGAGATGAGTGCTATAGAGACTTCAAGAACTAGAGAGGAAGAACATTTCAAAGAGGTGTCTACTCACAATCAAGAGGAAGATTCAACCATAGTCAAGGCTACAACCATAGCTACAAAAACAATTATAACAAAAATTATCAAGGAGGATACAAATCAAGAAAAAACTTTAACAACTATACAGAAGATCAAGAAGTTTCTATTCTCATTATGAACCAGACTTCAAAAGAAGGTATGAATGATGAGCACCTCTTCTATATTGATTCGGGTTGTTCAAACCATGTAGCAAGCAATGTAGCTCTCCTTTTTGATCTTGAAGATCCCAAGGGAAAGCACCAAGTGCAGACATGAGATGATACCAAGCATTCAATTGTCAAGGTAGGAAATGTCAAAACTACTTATCGGAATAGGAATCTGTTGAGTATAGTTCTTTATGTACCTACTATCACAAAGAATTTGATGAGCATTGGACAGATAGTGGAAAAGGTTTTGAAGGTTAGGCTCAATAAATTTGGAGCTTTTGCCGAGGATCCCCAACATGGATTCAGAAGGATTGCAAAGGGAGAGAAAACATGTAGATTATTTACATTAGTACTTGCGGACATTGGAAACATTGCACTTTATAATTACAAGGATCAAACCTTGTCTGAGTTAGAGATATGGCACAAAATATTAGGGCACATTGGTGAGAGGACATAGAAGCAGATATGTAGAGATCAATGTGTACTTGGGATACCTAATGTATCCAAGCAACACATGATCTATAAATGTGCTGCATGCAGATTTGGTAAATCACATAGGTTACAATAGGTGGAATATCTTTTATTTCATGAAACATAAGGATGAAGTGTTCAGTTGCTTCAAGAAGTATCTTGCACTTGTGAAAAATCAAATAGGAAAAAGTCTAAAGAGAATAAGATCATATGGAGAAGGTGAGTATGTCTCCAATGAATTTGATTCATTTTTGGAGGATAGAGGTACCAAAAGGGAGGTTTGTACCAGATATATTCCTTAGCAAAATGGAGGAGAGAGGAGGAACAGATTGGTTGTGGAAGTAGCTAGATTAATGCTTAATAAAAAGATGTTGCCTAATTACTTGTGGGTAGAGAGTGTTTCTACTACCACTTATCTTATAAATAGGTTACCCTCTAAGTCACTTGAGGGGAAGACCCCATATGGGAAGAATTTAAAGCATGCAAATCAAAAGGCAAGGTCGAGATGAAGAGGATGGAGGACATACTAGAATCATCCAATCAAGCCATAAGGAATTCACAAAGAGAGAGTAAGAAGCCAATCAGATATGATGAGATAATTTTTACTTTTTAATTCTTATCTTGATGAGTTTTTATCAAGAATATTTCATTTGTTTGACTTGATCACGAATCCTGGGGTTAAGTCCTTTCATCTGTTGGGTGTCTTCATGGTGATAAATGTTTTAAATTCTTGAATCTGATTCCCTTAATTTTTCCAATCGGGTATTCTTAACATCACCCTGTGCACTACTTATAGCATTAAGGCCTTAGTCTAAGCTAGAATTGACAAAGAGGGTTTGTAAATTTCCAACCTCAAGTTGTGTGTATTGTTGTATGTAGCCTAGGAAGGTCTCTAGAGCTTTTCCTAATCTACTTTGATCCCTTGCTAGAGTCTCGACCGTCTACACTTTATCCCTGTAATCCCTATAATACACCCAAGGGACCTTATAAATAGACCAAATTTAAGAAAAATAATAAAAAATCTTATTTTTCTATGTAGCTTATTTATCGTGATAGATAGAGTCTATTTCATTAGGCTTGTCTATCATGATAGGTGGCATATATCACCACCGGTCCATCTATTGTGATACTGGACTCTATCATAATAGGGTATTGTGTCGTGTGGGAAGTCTTTGATGATATATGGTCTTTCTATCGTGAGAGATAAGTCTATCATTGACAGGGGCTATTGCAATGGACGAGGGGGTCTTTCCTGATGGATCGGGGGTCTATCACAATGGAGTGCTTTCTCAGGACAAATGGTTCTATAATTGTAGAAGGGTATCCATTTCCTCTTTAGTCTATCATCGTGTAGGTCTATTGCAATAGGCAGGGTCTATCATGATAGAGGGTCTTTATCACACATGTTTGTCATGATATATGGGAGTCTATAACGATAGAGTCTTCTTTCATGTCAAACAATCAGTCTATCATGATTGATAGGTCCATCTTGGTCGTTCTCTCTCGATGGACTTGTCTATCGCAATAGCCATGGTCTATTGCAATAGGTGGAGGCCATCACCTTTCATGAGCTTTTGTCTCTCGTGATAGATCAAAAACACTAAAATATTCAAATCTATCTACTGTTTGGGAATGGCATTAGGGAAGCATACGTTTTCCTACACATGCATAAAAAAAAATCAAACCTTTTTTTATCGGTTATGATAGATCAAATTGATCTGTCTCAACGTAAAATGAAAAGAATGTGTTTGTGTGTGGTTCTTTGACACGACGATGGAGTTGAATCTTGCTACAAAACACTAAAAAACATGCAAAAAATAGTACAATAGCCTGTGCCCTAATGCTTAATTGATCCCCAATCGCGGCTTGTTGGTTTTGCTTGTTTTTGGGAGTGTTGAGTTTTTGCGGACACTCTTTAATTCTGTGACCTTGAAGACTACAGTGAAAACACGTGTTTGGTAGATTCTTGTAAGTGATTGCCTGTTCGGAGGCTTTCCCTTCCCCCAAGTTGATCGAGATTTTTGTGGGAAGGGCTTTGTCGATTGAGATTTTCTTAGATGAATTAGCCCCCAAGTATATCGATGTTGATGGTATCTACCAAGTTACCTATACAATGGCATGAACATTGAATAAGTTTCCCCCCATGTATTGTGCACTTGGTCTAGAGCCTTCATCCTATATCTAGGAAAATGTGTGAAGAATCTTAGAATACGAGGTGGATGTGAGCTTAAATTAGAGGATTTTGATGTATTTTGCAAGGGTAAAGTGATAAAGTGTCAATAATTGAAACTTTACACATCACATTAAGATGGCATCATGGAATGCAAAAAGTCATATCATTGTTGGGATACCAAGGAATATGAGGGGAGGCAAGTGATTTCCTAAAAGAAATAAAAAAAACTCATCGTGAATCTTACATTTGTGCAAGTCCATCTATTTCAGAATTCGAAATTTTTGAGAGTTTGTGGTATGCTCTTTTTTCAAGTGAACCGAACAATAAGTTGGAACCCCAAAGTAAGAGATGCATTCTAGAGGAGGTACTGGGATATCTACTTTTAGCAGGAGACAGCAAGATGCAGGTCTAGTACTTCCCCTACTCAAGGGAGGTTCTCCTTAGGGAAATATACCCTTTAAAATTTCTGTGAGCAGGCAAGTCTCAATAGTTGCGCAGTAATGTAGACACTTAAAAGAAATATTAATGACAAATGACAATTGTAAAGGATGCAACTGCTCCTTATTGGGAACAGATGATTGCAATATAGGCAAAAGAAATGCTTCAAAAGTTGATGCTTGTGCTAACATGCCAACCTAGAACTAAAAGAATCAATACAAGATATTCTTCTGATCAAGTGAACACAAGTAGATGAAGACTTGCACTGATCATTACACAGATATGAAGACTTGCTCTATGGGAAAGAGCACGGAAATACCACTAGCTCACACTGAATGACAAAACGAAGCCACTTCTTCACAATAAAGTGCTATTAGCCCTCCACTGGGAAGCCCACACTCTGTATCCTCACCACAGAGTGACTTCGTACAATAGGCTTCTAGCCACACAGTGCAAAGAGAGGAACAAAAGAGATGTTGGAAATAAGCCCCGTACGTCTCTCCCCAGTGAGTACTACTCCATTGCTTTTATAGGCTTCGATAGGCCAAGAGGGCCTTGCCAATTTCCCACATTCACTGAATATGCGCCGATTGATTGCCCCAAAATTAGAGGTGTAGATCAAATATGGTACTAGCTTTGAGTTTTGAATTAGATCCTAAAAAATAGGCAGTCGTCTTGAATGGTTAGCGGAAACAATCATTTATCCACTTACACTTTTACCACTTTCGCATGCAAGCTCAGATCCCCATTATGTGCCTCCCGTGATATTCTAATGACCCTCAAAAGCACATCCTTCACATAATTCTTGTAGTATCTTTTGACCATCTAACCATGAAAGAAATCTTCTGCTAATGTCATGAAAGCCCCAGCATCATCTTTTGCCTATCTTACATACTCAGTGGTGGAATGTAGTGAGTGGTGTGGGTTTTGTGGGGAGTGGTGGGAGATGTGGGAAGGTGGAATGGACGGTGGAATGGGAGGTGGAGTTGAGAGTGGAGTTGGGAGAGGGTGGAGTTGGGAGAGGGTGGAGTGGAGGTTGCTGTGGGTGGAGTTGGGAGAGGGTGGAGTGGAGTGTGGGTGGAGTTTGAGGGGGGTGGAGTGGAGTGTGGGTGGCGTGGAGTGTGGGTGGATTTTGACAGGGGTTGGAGTGGAGTGTGGGTGGAGTTAGGGGTGGAGTTGAGGGTGGAGTTAGGGGTGGAGTTGAGGGTGGAGTTGGGAGAGGATGGAGTTGGGAGAGGGTGGAGTTGGGTGTGGGTGCAGTTTGAGGGGGATGGAGTGGAGTGTGGGTGGAGTTTGACGGGAGTGAAGTGGAGGGTGGAGTTAGGGTTGGAGTTGAGGGTGGGTGGAGTTGGGGGAGGGTGGAGTTTGAAGGGGGATGGAGTGGAGTGTGGGTGAATTTTGAGGGGGGTGGAGTGGAGGGTGGAGTTAGGCTTGGAGTTGAGGGTGGAGTGGAGGTTGTCGTGCGTGGACTGGAGTGTGGGTGGAGTTTGAGGGGGGTTGGAGTGGAGTGTGGGTGGAGTTTGAGGAGGGAGGGGGGGTGGAGTGGAAGGTGGAGTTAGGGTTGGAGTTGAGGGTGGAGTGGAGTGTGGATGGAGTTTGAGGGTGGTTGGAGTGGAGAGTGGGTGGAGTTAGGGTTGGGGTTGAGGGTGGAGTTGGGAGAGGGTGGAGTGGAGGTTGCCGTGGCTGGAGTTGGGAGAGGGTGAAGTGGAGTGTGGGTGGAGTTTGAGGCGGGGGGGGGGGGGTGGAGTTGAGTGTAGGTGGAGTTTGAGGGGGAGTGGAGTGGAGTGTGGGTGGAGTTTGAGGGGGGGTTGGAGTGGAGTGTGGATGGAGTTTGAGGGGGGTGGGGGGGGGTTTGGAGTGGAGGGTGGAGGGTTGGAGTTGAGGGTGGATTTGGGAGAGGGTGGAGTGGAGGTTGCTGTGGGTGGAGTTGGGGGAGGGTGGAGTGGAGCGTGGATGGAGTTTGAGAGGGGGGGGGGGGGAGTGGAGTGTGGAGTTTGAGGGCGGTGGAGTGGAGTGTAGGTGGAGTTTGAGCGGGGGGTCGGGGGTGGATTGGAGGGTGGAGTTAGGGTTGGAGTTGAGGGTGGATTTAGGGTTGGAGTTGAGGGGGGAGGTGGTGGAGTGGAATGTGGGTGGAGTTTGAGGGGGGTTGGAGTGGAGGGTGGAGTTGGGGAAGGGTGGAGTGGAGTGGAGGGTGGAGTGGTGGGTGCCAATTGTGTACTTTAAGAACCATTAGAGTCATAAAATGACAAACAATTGACATTCTTGACCATATGCATGGGATTGCATCAAGAATTTAAACGGCCAATAGCTCAAGAACAATCGAGATCCCTCAAATCTTCATATCTACATGACATCTCCTCGTTGCACATTCTCATCAAACTTTATGGATGCTCCACAAGGAACAAGAAGGACATGCCTCCCTCCCTTCTACAAGCATAAATTTGTGCTCCTTCATCCCCCACAAAGTTTTAAATACTCCCTTGCTAGTCTTCAGTACCTTCTTCATTTCTCTTCTCTGTCACCTGCACACTCAAGAGGGTGGTTTGACTCCGGCTATAGTGCTTGCAACTATGCCCCTCAATCATCCTCCTTTCTTCTCTTTCACCTGTGTAGCTTTGAGTGGGTGGGGGCTGCAGGGGTTGCAGGTGGGGGAGAGAGGGAGGGCGAGAGGGTGGGCTACGGGGAAGGGTAGGCTACAAGGGCTCTAGGTGGGTATAGGGAGAGGATATGGGCACTGTGAGTGGGCGGGTGCTCGGGGGACTAGAGGTGGGGCTGTGGGTGGGGGGGGGGGGCTGGCAGAGGGGATTGCGGGCAGGAGTAGGAGGGGTGGGGGGGCTGCAAGGGACTGTGGGTGGGGGGGGGGGGGGGGGGGGGGGGCAGCGGGGATAGGATGTCAAGGAAGGTTGCAGACTGCAGGTGGAGGTGGCAGCGGGGAGTTAGGGTTCGAGTTGAGGGTGGAGTTGGGAGAGGGTGGAGTTGGGTGTGGGTGGAGGTGAGGGAGGTGGAGTGGAGTGTGGGTGGAGTTTGAGGGGGGTGAAGTGGAGGGTGGAGTTAGCGTTGGAGTTGAGGGTGGGTGGAGTTAGGAGAGGGTGGAGTTTGAGGGGGGGGGGTGGAGTGGAGTGTGGGTGGAGTTAGAGGGGGGTTGGATTGGAGGGTGGAGTTAGGGTTGGAGTTGAGGGGGGAGTTGGGAGATGGTGGAGTGGAGGTTGCCATGGGCGGAGTTGGGAGAGGGTGGAGTGGAGTGTGGGTGGAGTTTGAGGGGGGGGGGGGGGGGGGGGTTTGGAGTGGAGTGTGGGTGGAGTTTGAGGGGGGTGGGGGGGTGGAGTGGAGTGTGGGTGGAGTTTGAGGGGGGGGGGGGGGGGGTGGAGTGGAGGGTGGAGTTAGGGTTGGAGTTGAGGGTGGAGTTGGGAGAGGGTGGAGTGGAGTGTTGGTGGAGTTTGAGGGGGGTTGGAGTGGAGTGTGGGTGGAGTTTGAGGGGGGGTGGAGTGGAGGGTGGAGTTAGGGTTGGAGTTGAGGGTGGAGTTAGGAGAGGGTGAAGTGGAGGTTGCCCTGGGTGGAGTTGGGACAAGATGGAGCGGAGTGTGGGTGGAGTTTGAGGGGGGGGGGTGGAGTGGAGTGTGGGTGGAGTTTGAGGGGGGGGGGGGGGGGGTGGAGTGGAGTGTGGGTGGAGTTTGAGGGCGGGGGGGGGGGGGGGGTTGAGTGGAGGGTGGATTTAGGGTTGGAGTTGAGGGTTGTTGGGAGAGGGTGGAGTGGAGGTTGCCATGGGTGGAGTTGCGGGAGGGTGGAGTGGAGTGTGGGTGGAGTTTGAGGTGGGGTGTTGGAGTGTGGAGTTTGAGGGGGGTGGAGTGGAGTGTGGGTGGAGTTTGCGGGGGGCGGGGGGGGGGGGGGTGGAGTGGAGGGTGGAGTTAGGGTTAAAGTTAAGGGTGGAGCTAGAGTTGGAGTTGAGGGGGCGGGGGGGGGGGGGGGGGTGGAGTGGAGTATGGGTGGAGTTTGAAGGGGGGGAGTGGAGGGTGGAGTTGGGGAAGGGTGGAGTGGAGTGGAGTGTGGAGTGGTGGGTGCCAATTGTGTACTTTAAGAACCATTAGAGTCATAAAGTGACAAAAATTTGACATTCTTTACCATATGCATGGGATTGCATGACGGATTTCAACGGCCGATAGCTCAAGAACAATCGAGATCGCTCAAATCGTCATATCTACATAACATCTGCTCATCGCACATTCTGATCAAACTTTATGGATGCTCAGCAAGGAACAAGATGGACACGCCTCCTACCTTTTGCAAGCTTCAATTTGAGCTCCTTCACCCCCCATAGTGTCCGAAATACTCCCTTGCTAGTATTCAGTACCTTCTTCATTTCTCTTATCTATCACCTGCACACTCAAGATGGTGGTTTGTCGCCGGCTATAGTGGTTGCAACTATGGCCCTCAATCATCCTCCTTTCTTCTCGTTCACCGCTATAGCTTTGAGTGGGCGGGGGCTACAGGGGTTGCAGGTGGGGGAGAGACGGAGCATAGGAAGGTGGGCTGCGGGGAAGGGTAGGCTGCAAGGATTACGGGTGGGTATAGGGAGAGAAGACGGGTGCTATGAGTGGGTGGGTGCTGGGGAGACTGCTGGTGGGGCTGTGCGCGGGGGGCGCGGGGGGGGGGGGGGGGGGGGGTTGCGGGTGGGAGTAGGAGGGGAAGGGGGTTTGCAGGGACTGCAGGTGGGGGCAATGGGGATAGAATGGCAGGGGGGGTTGCGGACTGTGGGTGGGGGGTGGCAGCGGGGAACGTGGGCGGGAGTAGGAGGGGATGGCAAGGCTGGAGAGAGAGAGAGAGAGATCACTGGCCACGCCTACATGCATCTTCTTATGTGATTGTTGAAAAAAGGTTTCTATATTGTATGGCCATGACGCAAAGGAAATCAAAGGGATTTGTGATGTAGTGTCTATCGAGCAACCACATGCAGTGCAGGGAAAGGTAGGAGTTTCAACCTTATCATCAAGCGGAGTAAGTCACTATGTGCCTAGCCCAAGATTCATCTCCATCTCTGAGTAGGATGCAGCATCATCATTACATAGTGAGAAGAAATTTTATCAAACTAAAATGATGATACCTTGAAGGCTATTGTTTCGATGGGTGAAGCAGCTTTATGTAAGATCAATCCTAAGCCAACAACTCAAGGGAAGGCGGAAGCACTAAGGAGATCATAGAAAAACAAGGAGCAAATTTGGACTTGTACTCGCACAATCAATAGAGTAAAGATGTTGATATTGTGAAGGAAATATTGAAGTAGATAATTGAAGATGAAGAACTTCAATATCTTCTCCTCTTTATGCTTGAACATGAGAGAGAGAAGCTGATTGATGCTCTTTTTTGAGGAATCTCCTTGATTTTTTCTTGATGGAAAAATGGAAGGGATACCCATTTCGTAGGTTAGCACCAAACATATAGTATATATGGGATGAAGATTTCTGCTTGCCCATGAGCTCCTGAAAAGGCAAAAAGGGAGAGGGAGGGAATAGAATACTCATCTCCCAAATATACATGGTAAAATTAACAAAAGTTTGGTGAAACTCTTTTTAATCCTCATTAGTTTATATTAAAGGGGTAAATTTATGCAATATTGTTTCTTATTATCTATAGTTTATTGGGATAATTTAACACCCTCAAAATTATTATAGTTGGATAATTTTCTTCATAAATCCAAAATATTCACCATTGTACTATAAATCACCCCTAATATTCTGCCTCATTCCCAATGTCCTCTATTATCTAAATTGTGGCTTGTTAGAGGCCAACGAACAATGAATTGCTGAAGTTGGAGAGATCTTTTGGAAAACTACTTTGAATGGGACCCTCATTTGAGGAATTCCCAAGATTAAATGAGAGATTTGTGCTAGCGCAAAGGCTATGGGTGGTCTATGGATTTTGGAAGTGGGGGCCTTCTCTATATAAATCCTCACCAAAAATTAACGTTTATGTGAAAATAAAAAAATCTGTGTCCAATCATCTCTTCAAGAATTGCAAAAACATGTCCATCTATAATATCCACACATGGACAAACTCAAATTTCTGTCAATCCAATTTTATCCAGTTTTGATTATTCGCAAGAATTTGAATCCAATATTCTTGTCATGGAAAGGCAAGAAAAAATATGTATCCCCATCAATAGAAATTGTAAATGGGTCGCTAGGATCAAACAATGTGATTATATGTTGTTCCCTATTTCTAAAATCAAAGGTTCTGAGAAAGAAAATATACAATGAGCCACAAAATCTTTGATCGACAGGTTTTAACAAGTGTTGGACCTTCCCAACCAAGAAAAACTACATCACATCGAATTCAATGACATTGCTTCTACTTGTAGAGTGAACTATGAAGAATGCCTCTTAATGCCAAACGTCATTGTTTTGGAATCTTTATGGATTTGTCTCTTGCGTAGTCGAGACTCGAACTCCCAATTTCAAGGTTCTATAGTGGAAAACAATGGAAACAAGTTGCATGAAATTTCGAGAATCAAACGAAAGCCTAGATATTTAGCAGTAAGAGGTGGCATATAGATTATTCTTATATAGGATGGGAATTCAAGCTCAAAGACCTATAGGACCCACTTATAGAGCATAAGAAACAAATTCTAATGTGGAAGATTCTTCAAAAAGGGATCTAGCCCAATATCAAAGTGATCATAGTCTATGGTTCCCCTCCTTATTCTAAAATATGCTTAAGTGTCAAAGACGTTAGAGGCGACCTTTATTTCTATCCAAGGAGGAACTTAAATTTTTAGAGTGTTAGGATTTCCATTTTTCTAGCTCAAAAATGAATTTGAAGTAAGCTTTCTCTAACAAGCTAATGACTGCTTACTAATTCTTTGGAATGGAAATAGAAATTATGATCTCCATTAAATTCAGAAGGAAATATGTGCGGAAAACTTTGGGATTTTTTTTTGATAATGGTCTCTAGATATATCCTTTGAATGCCTTGGTATAAAAATTTGGAATTCTAAAAGCTCTCGCGCTTCGAACCACCACAAGGTGTTTATTGGAAAGAAAATAAGCTCACGAGTAAGTGGAACCCTCATGAAAGGTATGAAAAGCTCATCAAGCTTTTTTGTGCATCTCTCTAATACTTTGACATCTCGTTTATTTCTATAAATTTACTTCACTTTGTTCTAGGAAACGGATATCCTTATGTAAGGTCATTTGATTGAAGGGGAGGCATTAGAAAATTATCTATAACCTATCTAGGAACAAGCAGATATTTGAATATTCGTCACTTCAATTTGACATTATATCTTGTACTTGAAATGAGTCATTGATTTTATAAAGAGATGAAAGAGATTCTAATTGCAATGGAATAAGGATTGATATAAAAAATCATGGAAACTATCATGATAATGAAAAATAAAGGAAATCTTATCGTGAAAGTTTTCTTCCGTAGAAAGCACGGAACGTGTAAATATTCTGTTATCCTTAGCATTGAGATCCCTCTTCAGCTTACCTATAGTTCACATACGAACAAAATTCTTGAATGGCATGCATATTATGTAATTCTCTATTTGGGGTCTATTTGCATAATTGCATACAAGAAAATTAGGTTAAATACTACGAATTCATTTTCCAGAGTTCTCACATGATATGCATGGTTTTTTGTAGTGCGCATCCATAATAGATTCTCATAACTCACATAGGAAAAAAATTCTTGAATGGCATGCATATTATGTAATTCTCTACTTGGGTCTATTGGCATAAATGCATACAAGAAATTATATTAAATAGCACGCCACTTCCATCGAACATCAAAGTGGACTTGGGCAAAGGGGATGTATGGGAGCAAGACATCAATTACAAAAACTTCCCAACGCATGCTTTCGTTGTGGCCAACAAGGTCAGAGCATTAAAGATTGCCCATTGAGACAGAAAAGCAAGCAAAATCAAGAGGCCACTACAAGTGCTCAAGACAACAAAGGGACAGTGAATCACCCGACAAACAAAGAGGAAGTTAAGGGCACGCTTGATCGAGAAGCTGATGCAAAGGGGTTCATAGAAGTCAAACAAAGAAGGAAAAGAATCCCTAGGGTGACTTCTAAGTGAAACAACGTGCCAGTTACCCCCTTAGCAACTTGCATTGCAATCTGGAAAAGGAGATCAATGAGTTTGACTACGCAGATAAGAACCAACTTGTGGACACCAACGACAAAGCCGTAGAGATCCCTGACAATGAAGAAACCTTGCAGGAGGGTTTCACTACAAACAAAGAAGACGGCTTCACAACTAGTAACAAATTTAACATGGATAGTGAAAGTTACATCATTGGATCGACTATTTTGGAAAGGGTTTTTAGTTCTTTCCAATAGGAGGCATCCTGCAAAGGAAAACAACCTATGGAGCTACCATGGAAAAGCCCCCACAACAACTTATTGCTAAGTCAGGACCCCCCTCCCAGCAAAAAGAAAGATGAATCCAAGAAGAGAAAGGATAAGGCTCCCTCCCGCAAAGAGGGTACACTACAACAATGATCATCATCTCATTAAATGCTAGAGGGCTAACCAACCCCTCAAGAGCGACCATCATTGGTCAATGGCTTCACGACATTAGCCTAACCCAGAATTTATCTGTATTCAAGACACTAAATAGATGGAGCAGACCTCCAGAAACGGCTCAAACATGTCTCCTCGACCCATGTTTGGATTTCAACCTCGCACCAGCGGGGGTCTGGTGGGATGGTAATCGATATCAATCAATTTTGTTTTGAAAAGCTTGATAACTCCGTTAAAGATGAATAGATCCCGGAAGATGCTCGAGTGTGTGGCAGGCTGGTAGAGAAGCTCTATATCATAGACTCTGGAGACTCGAGGAGGAAGTGAACAAAGGAAAAGCTTAATCCCTGAAAGTTCTACACAAAATCAGAGCGCTAGTAAGATACGAGGAAGAAATACAAAGGAAAAATTTGCAAATTTTCTTCAAGGAGTGGTGGGCTCGCAAAGCCGACAAACCTACCAAAGAGATGTGCCGCATCCTAGAAAGGAAACAAAAGACAGAATCGATTCCCCTATTGCTAGACTCAAATGGCAATGTATGTAATACGAAAGAAGATAATTTCGGGATCATTCAAGGGCACTTCATGAGACTCCTGGGGACCTCGAATCCCCTCTCCCACCATAGATGGGACTGCATGGCAGCCATATCTTGGGTTTCCCCCCACACGATACCACTCAACCTTCGTTCCCTACTTGATGCCCCAATCTTAGAGGCAGAAATCATTGAAGTCATTTACGCCCTCCCTTGTTGTTAAAAGCCTGGGCCCAGATGGGTTCACTAATGAGTTCTTTAAATCCTTCAAGTTGGTGGTCGCCACCCCTCTTTGTCTAGTTTGGCAAGAGGCGCTCGAGTTTGGTGCACTTCCGACTTGTCGCAACAATGGCATTATCAAGTTAATACACAAAAAAGGGGAAAAGAACAGAATAGAGAACTAGTGCCCTATTACGATGCTCCAAATGGGATATAAAATCATTGCCAAAGTCATAGCCAACAAAATTTCCAGCCATTTGAGAACATGGTTAAGCGAGGACCAAAAAGGTTTCATCAAAGGCAGTCCATTTTGGAAACCATTATTGATATCTGGGAAGGTCTGGACTTTGCAAACGAGTCAAGAGAAGGTTGTGGCCTTCCTCAAGATCGACTTCGATAAAGCCTACGATAGGCTGGAATGGGACTATATTCTGTAGTCGCTTAAAGATCTTGGATGTAGCCCAGAAATCCACCAAGATGGTCGCGAACCTTCTGAGAAACGCGTCGACTCAAATTAATGTTAATGGCAAACTTTCGAAGGTGATCAAACGTTATAGGATCAATTAGACAAGGATAGTCATTCCCTCCCCTTCTCTTTGCCATTGCCACGGAAGGGCTTAGCAAGCTGGTGGAGCATTAGTGGAAGTTGGCAATATCAACGGCCTCCGTTTGCCTCCGGACCACGGCCAGATCACCATGAGACTTTTTGCCAATGATATGAATGCGTTTGTCCATGATGATAGTACCAGCCTCGAGACGTTCTGGAGGTGTCTGGATACTTTTTGCGAAGCCTCTAGATCCATAATCAACCACTCTAAGACCGCCTTCAGAGCTATTTTTGGGTCCCAAACTGACCTTCTCATTGATCATGGCTGTCAAATCATTGCGGAGACCAAATTTTTTGACTTCTTGGGATTCCCTTGGGGTTTGGTATCTCTAAGGAGCAACGGTGGAACTGGGTGCTCTCTAGACTCGAAAACAAGCTAAACTATTGGAGAGGTATGCAATTCAGTCTCGTTGGTCATGCTATGGTTATCAACGCATTCCTCATATCATCCACCATTTACTTCCTTTCTTATTGGAGACTGAAAGAGCAAGATCTATCCAAACTGGATAGTATATGTAGAAACTTCCTTTGGAGGGCCGACCACAATAGGAGGTGGGTGCCTAAAATCAAGTGGTCCATTTGCACCAGCAAAAGAGATAGTGGGGGCCTTGGCATTATAGACATTAGGTACATGGCTAACAAACTTGTGGCCAAATGGATGATTAAGGCTCCGTGCAATGGAGAGGCCTCGTGGGCTAACTTGATCTTCAGAAACAAGAATGAGTTGGCTCTCACGGGATTCCCAAATTGGAAGAATCTTGACATCTTGATACTGTTGTTTTCCCCGATCCCTGTCTTCCGGAAAGGCTCGAATCTTGTGTGCTCCCTATGGGAGAGTTGGAATAAACTCAAAAGCTACACAAGAATAAGTGAAGACTAGAAGAAGTGGGCGGCGGGTATCAGACAGAACGACTCTATCTAGTTTCTGATTCATGGCATCCGAAGCGTGGAATCTTAGAACATTCAAAACCCCAAGAAGCTATGGAACAAAGGCTTCAAAAAATGGAAACATCTCTGGGAACAAGACACCAACCAGTGGATCAACTTTGAGGATATTGACCCTAGTATCAACATTTCGAATGAAGAATGGAACACTTTGCGAAGCAGATGTCTCACCTGGGACTGCTATAAAGTATGCCTTCTCATGGGGCACGACACGTTGAGCTCTCTTGGTCTCAAATGGCACAATGGGAATAGCCTATCAAAAATCCCGAACATCAAAGAAACGATTGATTATCAGGTTAACCTCAACAA
>MU261351.1:0-5000 GCA_020310875.1 Ceratopteris richardii
TATATATACATATAGATATATATATACATATAGACTATCTAATATATGTATACTATATATGTATATATATACTTGTATATACATAGTAGATAATATATATATATATATATTATATATATATATATATATAATATATATATTATATATAATATACATATAGATATATATTATATATATATATTATATGTACAATTTAATATACATAATTTACTAAATATATATATCTATAATATATATATATACAATATATATAATGTATAATAATATACCTATAGATTATACGTATATACTATATCTATATGTAGTATATATATACATATTATATATATGTATATATATATATTATATATATATATATGATATCTATGAATTTATATATGTATATACATATATATGTATATATATATATCTATATGTATATAGTATATATATACATACATATAATATATACGTATATATATGTATAATAATATATATATATTACATATCTATCTATATATATATATCTATATATACATATATATATATATATATATACATATATATGTATATACATAATATACATATATATATATATATCTGTATATATATATATATATGTATATATATATATGTACGAGTATATATATATACACATATATATGTACGAGTATATGTGTTTGTGTGTGTGCGGATGCATTCAGCTATATTGAAACATACTTTTCTTATATGCAGGTATACATGCGTCCAGCTATCTACACATGTATCTACTCATGTAGGTTTGAAGATTGTATTTTATTAAAGGGTCTTTAGGGCCTGGAAATGATGGGTTTTCTTTCTGGGGTGAGGGTCTAATTGTATTCCTACCATTGAAATAAAATGGGTGGGGTGCAGGTGAACTTGATGTATGTTCAGAACTCTTGTACTTATGTTTGGTCATTTTCTGTCCTTTTTCTTTTACATCATATAGTCTGCGATATTTGGCTTGAATTATTTTTATTTTATTTTCCTGATTTGGCAGATACATATTCTTAGTGCATTGGGAACAGAGGGGTTGCTCTGAAGATTCTTCACAATGCTAATCATAACATTTCTTCACTTTCTTTAGTGAACTTTAGGGGTAGATCACATCAAGGGTCATGGGATTTGGGTAATTTTATAGGAAAGGAGAGATTTGGCTACTACTACCATGATGATAAAGGTAGCAGTAGTACTGTTTTATTTGCCACTACAGAAAAAGTTCTTTTGGGTGTTTTCAAATGAATATATCTGTATATTTTTAATGCAGATCAGCACCAAACTTTTGCAGTCATACCGAAGGAGGTGATAGTAATGACACAATGACATCAACTCTTTCAGAGTTACAACAATCAGTGTTAGAGGCAAAACTTCCTTCTCGAATTGAAGTTGAAGTTGAAGAGAATAAGGTGGCTGGAACTCTGGTCTTGCAACAAAAAGCAGAAGAGGAAGCTGAATTGGAAAGCAATAAAGGAGAGGATGAATTTAGATATGGTCAAAGCTGTTGTGACGTTGAGAGTATCTCAGAGAATAATAGTACCTCATGCTGTAAGGATCTTTGGCTTATTCAGAGGTGATGAAAACGAAGTTTGCCAGCAGTAAAATTAAACATAGGTTCTTTTATTTTGCAGTGACTCAGCGTTCTCAACATCATGAGTTGTTAAGAACCTTGCACACATCTAATGAGAATTCATCATATGATTCTTTGAGTTTTGTTTCTGAAGAATCTGTGGTGCAAATATCATCAGGCTCAACCGAAATGACGTCTGTTGATGTTATATGTGCTGAAATGCAACCTGAAAATTACCATGTAAGCCCCAAAAACAATCAAGAATTTTGTGATTTTGAAACAATCGAATCAAGTTCTTCTAAACCAAAAAGAGGAAGGAATAGACGAAGAAAAATGAGTCGTGCTGCACATGAAGATTGGAAGTCTCGGGTTGCAAGTGAAGAACAAAACCCTGCTGCTGGAGAGTCATCTGAGCAAACTCATGGAGACATAAACAACATTGAGGAAGCAGTGCACAATTCTGCAGACAATGGAATAAGGCCCTCTGAGGCAGGTGATGCATAGAAAACATAGTGAAGTTTGCAAAAATTGTTTTCTTTATAAGTTATGCTCAGATCCCTTCTGAAATTGTATTTTTAGCTTATTTTCCAGGTTTACCTTCGAAAGAAAAGCAGAATGTTGACAGAAATCGTGGTTCTGTAAAGTATTCAGCCATTGCTCGTGAGTTCTTCTTGATTTAGTTTCCATAGTTTTCCAGGTGTTATCAGCATGACATTAAAGCAATATGTGTTTCAACCACATCCTGTGTTGTTGACATGAGGCATTGAGAAGCATGCACACATGACCTCACGTACGCTATGCAGACAGACTCATACACCTCTCTCTCTCTATCCATTTCTTCATTTATCTCTTACACATTCACTGTGTCTCTCTCCTCTCTCTCTCTCTCCCCCCCCACCTATTCATTATGTATTGGTATGCTCATAAACTTTCTTAGAATGCTGCAAAGCATGACGTGCTGAACACACCAATGATCTGTACTCATGTAAAGGAGAAATTAAAAATTCCTTAAATGATAGAAGATAAAGATCTACCATGAATGGATCCATACATACTTGCAAGCATGAGTAAATAAATATGTATGTACGTATGTATATACATGCACACATAACATAGTTTTTTCATACTCTTATGACTGCCAAACATTGCGTATGAAAAGCTATGCATATCAAAATGTGGGATTGGGCTTTTCATACTTTGTTTGTGTAAACTGATAGATATTTTAACCAAATTTGACTCAACTATCATATCTACTAAATTTTATTGCTTGAAACCTTGATGAATGCATATAGCAAGTGAATTTAAACTAAGACTAATAGAATCAACAATAGAAAAGCCCATGAATTACTATGTACAACAAACTTCAATGATTTTAACATGATGCATCATATGTACCCTTGTAGTGTGTATAATTTGATATATACATAATGAATTTCAATCATCTTACTATAACACATTGTATGTAGACTATTGTATGTACTCTCTATGAATAAACATGATGCATTCAACATTGCAATATAGCATGTGCACATTCTATGTTGCACCTATCATCTACGCATGCAAAGAAATTGATTAGGTACAGTGTGTTTCAAACTTTCCTTCTTTTCTTTTTGGTCACGTACAATAAAGTATGGTATTCTCAATCATACTTTTTCCATACTTCCATACCTGTATGAGTTTGCCAACACACACATACACACACACACATACATACATACATACATACATACATACATACATACATACATACATACATACATACATACATACATACATACATACATACATACATACATACATACATACATACATACATACATCCATCCATCCATCCATCCATCCATCCATCCATCCATCCATCCATCCATGCTTGCATGCATGCATGCATGCATACATACATACATACATACATACATACGTACGTACATGCATGCATACACACACACACACACACACATACATACACACACAGATATATATATATATATATATATATATATATATATATATATATATATATATATATATATATATATATATATATATATATATATATATATATATATATATATATATATATACATATATATACATATATATATACACACACACACACATATACATACATACACACACACAGAGACATTCATGCATACATACACACACACACACACAGAGAAAGAAAGAAAGAAAGGCTTTTTAACGTCTATTAGAGGCCAAAATCGGCCTATGAGACAAAACATATACATCAGTATGATCCAGTCCATTGTGATCCAAAAAAGAAAATAAAGTGTGGGTACAAAATAGAGTACAGAAGGAGTGGACAATAGCTTGCGTCAAGGGTGTGGGGTGCTATAGGTATGCACTCTATGTGCTCAATAGGTGAGATACAAATATGATATGCGTAGGGAGGGGAGGCTCGATGGTGTCATAACGCTCTAAATGCCTGGAGTGGGTGTAGGATATAGTGCATCGGTGGGTAAGGCATCATGGCGATCCTCAAAATGTTCTGCACGTCGAGATTGACAGGGTAGCGTTGTTGACGTCTACGTATCTCCATGTCATGGCGTGCGTGAATCGCCTGAATCTCTCTCTGGTGGGGATTGGCTCTCCGGAGTGGGGGTCTCGGTCGTCGATGCTGTCGTCTAAGCTCCTATGCTCTTTGTAATGTGACACCCTGTGTCAAGCTGGGTCCTCGGGTGGCACTGGGTCTGAAAAAATCTGTAATATAAGTCTAGGGGGCCGAGTGTATCTCCATCCGCTGCTAGAGAAGTGATGCATGGCGGCGCTGGAGCTATACTAGGAAACGACCTAGAGGGCGCTGGTCCTCCGTCTCTAATAAAGCCCTGATCTCTCTGGGCCCCCGAAGAGCTGTGGGTAACGGTCTCTGATGTCCTCATATACCTGGCATCTACATGTGTAGTGCTCCTCGTCCTCCACCTCCTCTCGGCATATCCTGCATAATCTCTCGTCCCTGGGGGTATGTGTCGCTCGCCCAACCTCAATCTCGAGCTTGTGTGATGATACTTTGAGCTTCCCAATGGCCACTCTCTCTGTTGGTGCCATGTATGTATCCATGTATCGTGGTCTCTGAATGAACCCATCCGCTGTTAGTGTACAAAAAAATCGACGATTTTTAAATAAAAATCGTTTTTTAAATCGTTGGAACGATTTAAACGATTTTTTACGATTTTTATGAAGGTTTTTATTGAGAAAAATAATTTTCAGCAAAAGACCTAGGGTCATATATTTTCAAATTTGCTTCCAGCTTCACTAATAGTTTTTGATCTTCTCTTACACACTCATCTTGAGAGCTTGAAATAGAAAGAAGTTAGAACATAAGGTGAGCTTTAGAGCACTAGTTTTATGTTTCAAAAAATAAAAATCTCTCACAGGGAATAAAAACCCCGATTTTTATTTTGGATTTTATAAA
>MU261351.1:10000-37500 GCA_020310875.1 Ceratopteris richardii
CTGAACGTAGAGAAGTTGAACGTGCATAGGAGATCCCGATCTTCCCCATATATGCTGAGAAATCTGCATCAAAAGCTATCTGAGCATCGGGATCCATGATGCGCTCCATATGCATGTCCTTCATGTGGCGAAGACTAACTTCTGACCACAAACCAGGACTCTTGAAGTATGAATGTAACAAAGCTACGAATCCATGAATGGGACGTGATAAGAACTCCCATCGTCAATCCACAAGACTGAAAACATCACTTTTCCTATTGGAAATTTGAAGTAGTAAACTTTTAAAAAATAATAAAGTTTTAAACATGAAAAGAAATATGGAAAAAAATCATACCTGGAGCTCGATAAAGTGGATACATGAGCAATGCCCCGTCCCATATGTCTATACAAATGGTACACCAAACCAAGCGTGGATCCCTCCATGCCAACCGCTCAAAGAGCAATGTGTATGCACTTAAGGACAGGGATAAGATTATCTCTGCTCAAAAGTCCATGTCTAATACTTTGCGTTGCACATATTTCGCGCTCTCCGATTGAGCCATTGGCATCGCATTCCACCTCCTATCTATTATCGTCAAGAGTGCATAGACTCGTAAAGGCGTCTAAGCATATAGAATATGTATCCGAAACATGTGTCAGAAATGCGAACCAACTCTTTCTCACTATTATTATGGAAAATGCTAAGTGCATGATGGTTCTTACGTATGAATGTAATAATCCGTTTGGCATCACTGATAATAGGCTAAACCCATGGGAGTTTCCCTATGTCCTCAAATAGTAAGTCTATGCAATGTGCTGTGCAAGGGGTCCAAACTATAGAGGGATACTCACTCTCTATTAACTCTCCCATTCTTATCTATAATAACTTGGACTACATTTTCACGACCAACCTCTTCTATGGCATTCTTGATGTGCTCAAAAATAAATTCCCCAGTGATCCTTGTGCCGATACTGCTACAATCTACCACACAGAGAAAGTAAATACCAATACATGAGGAGATCATTATATTTATTATGTGGCGACGTCTGATATCACTCCAACCATCCGACAATATAGAGCATCCATATGTCTGCCACCCTAATTTGATCGTTTGCATAAGCACCTCTATCCTCTCTTTCTCCTCAATAAGCATGGGCCCACGCAATCTGTTATAGTCAACACCATACCAATCATCACATTGCCCCACTTGTGCAATGGCTTTAACCATCCTCTTCCATGCATTTGTACGAACTACGCTGAAAGAGAGATTGCATTCAAAAATGCAACGCTCTATTTCAACCTCGACAACTTTTTGTCGTTACTTTTTTAGCCCAACTATAAAAGAGGTATGAAGTGATGCTTGTCTAGATCTTTGTGATGCTGGTGGTAGGTCAAGAATGGTCTCTGACTCACTCTCATCTCTTTGTGAAACACCTCTTTTTCCTGAAGTCCTACTAGGCTCCGTCTCAATCTCCTCTAACATGTCTAGAGAGGATGTTGCAAGCTCACGACGACGGGCTGCGAGATTTGCTTGTGCAATATTATGTTCTTTTTGCACACCTTCTCCAATGTTTGGAGGAACCTCTAAACATGCACCGATACCCATACCACATAATCCTGACACATGGTGCATCAGACGAGTCGTGGTGGTACAGAATGTCTTCCCACAATACTTGCATACCCATCTTCTTGTGCCAGAAACAAAGCCGATAGTGTTTGCCAAGGTATGGCTTGTGGTATGAGCATTCCAGAGAGAAGTAATACCGCGAGGCATGATGATACCTTAAACATAAAATCCATACTACATTAATTATTAATCATGGACCATGGTATATATTAGATACAAATTAGAATAGCATCATACATGGAAATTGGAATGATGGATGTGGCATGATGGTTGCAGCCTAATATGCATCATGCATGAACATTGAATGCATAATTACCTGGGCTGCTGGGCATTCTAGTCATGAGTCATGACTCATGACAGCCTACAGCCTACAGGACCCACGTGCAACTTGCTAATGACTCATGAGTTCAGACTCCTTCAGAGTCATGAAAGGTACATGCTCATTGCTCAAGAAATGTATGCTGGAAGCTCAATG
This sequence comes from Ceratopteris richardii, assembly GCA_020310875.1. NCBI lineage: Eukaryota > Viridiplantae > Streptophyta > Polypodiopsida > Polypodiales > Pteridaceae > Ceratopteris > Ceratopteris richardii. The sequence goes on from MU261351.1 coordinate 12,083, forward strand.
CGTTGTATGTGTAATATCTATACAATGTGTAATGATGTAAGATGCATGTATGACATTATATGATCATTGATCATTGATTATACATATGTATAATGTGACATGTGTAGTATGTACATACTATATACTATAGTGTGTGTGACATGTGTGTGTGTGATGTGTGTATGTGAAATGTTTGCATATGTATTATGTATTATGTATTTATGACATATATGTTATGTATATATATAATATATTATAATGTTTGTGATGTGTTTTGAACATGTACATTGATGATTGTACAATGTATTATGTATAGTATATACATGTAACGTTACCAATTTACATGTAGTATGTACCAAGAGGCACTAGGCAATGAAAATGAGCTGGGCAAAGGCCCGTGGGCAATGGGGACTCGAGAGCAAGCTGCAAGCCTCAAGGGCAGGTCCGTGACCACTTGGCTCTCTCTCTCTCTCTCAACTTTGCATCTGATGTCCATACAGTGCTCTCGGAAGCTGCGGTCGAAATGTATCATGCAAGTGATGATGTGACCTAAGAACTAAAAGTGATTTTAACATTTAACCAAGGTGACTACGCACCGTACAACACCGAATATGATCCGGTTCCAAATGCACCGAACCGAATTTGAATCCCGTTTGTTTTTGATCGACTGCCTTGCTCAAACTGTTCAACACCGACTGATAAGCACCGTACAATACCGCTCCGACTTGTCTAGGGTTTAGTTCCGCGAACCGATGCCACTATGGTACACACACATACATACATGCATACATGCATACATGCATACATTATACATACATACATATTTACATGCATGCATACATACGTGCACAAACATACGTGACACATCTACATACATACATAAATACATACATGTATAAATTAATACGTACATGGATATATACATACATGCATGTATGCATACATACATACGTACATACACATGTAAATGGATATAAACATACATACAAATATTCATACATAACCACATACATACATATGTACAAACATATTTACATTCATATGGACATACATATGCACACACACACATACATACACAAGTATATATGTGTATGTACACGTCTCACACACACATACACACACATACACACACACTCACACACTCACCCGGCTTTAGCACGAAAACTTGAGCGTAAAACCTATACGGTAAACTTAAGCGCCTAACCGGTCAACTTTAGCACCTGTAGGGTGAATCGAAGCCGCTTGCATAGCACCTTAAGTAAACGGTTTTGCGTTTACGTTTACCTTTACGTTTAAGCTAATACCTTTAGGGGCGAAGCGGTTAGAAAACCATTCCCTTTACGGTCAGTCAACTTTAGCCCCATAAGGTAAACGGTAAACTATCGCTCCAATAAGGCGCTTAGTTTACCTAAGAAAGGTGCTATGCTAATACCGTTAAGGTAAACTAAGCGCTAAAGACAACTTTAGTGTAAAACCAATGCTAAAGAAGACCATAAAGCGGAGGGAAGACCAGGCTTAAGCAAAACCATGTAGGCTACAGCGAATCTACAGCTACACCATGTAGGCTACAGCGAAACCCGGGTAGGTTTTGTGCTAAACCCGATAGGCTACAGCGAAAACCAGGGCCGAAGGCTTAAGCAAGACAAGACCAACATGGTGTAGCTGTAGCCTGGTATTAGCTGTAGCCTACATGGTCTTGTTTTGCTACAGCTATTACCTAAATTGGGTCAGGATGAAGCGTTTACCGGCGCTATGCGATTAAGGTAATACCAGGCCCGAAGGGTTAAGCTATTACGGCACAGTGGAACGTGTAACCAGCTCGGGAGTTCCGTTTCAACCTACACTTGTTTCATGTTGGGATGGGCAGGCTACCCGCAAGGGGTTTGTTGCCTTCGGCCAAGGGTCGGATAGGATGGCACTATATATGTGTGTGTATGTGTGTGTGTGTGTATGTATGTATGTATGTATGTATGTATGTATGTATGCATGTGTGTGTGTATGTATATGTGTGTGTGTTTGTGGTGTGCGTACATACACACACGCACACATTTATGTGTATGTATGTATGTATCAAAGCAGAAATCTTGCTAGGAAAACTCATCTCATGAGGACATTAGCCAACATAGGCACGAAGGTTGGTGGGTCAGTTGAATCATATATTTTGAAGCTTAAAGACATTCGCGATCGACTTCTCAATGTTGGAGTTAATATTTTTGATGAAGAGATGATAAATACCCTAATCAATTCACTTCCACCTACATATTATTCTTTTGTTACTTGTTTCTTTCTCTCTACAAGAGAGAAAGAAATTGCATTTGAAGACTTGGATTTCTGTTACTTCAAGATGAAGATCAACCGAAAGGCATGGAAGAAAACGATTTGGCTATGGTTCTATCATCCAAAGGAAAGGGAAAGAAGAAGGAGATTAAGAAGAAGAAGAAGAACTAAACTCAATCATAATGCAAGAAAGCAAGTCTTCTACTTTCAAATCTTCTACCACATCTTCTTCTACCTCTACATCAACTACTTCATCTACACCTAAGGGTCAACCTACTTTATCAACATCTACTTCTATATCTAAGAAGGAAATTCGCTATCATTGCAAGAAGCAAGCTCATCATATTGCAGAATGGAGAAAGAGAAATTTTAATGAAAACAAGAGAGCTTTATGTGCTTAGAAAAGTTCAAAAGGGAAATCTTCTTATGAAAAGACACTTTTGCATGTGTTAGCATAGAAGTGGCTTTTGATCAAATGACATCGCACTCTATGTCGAAGAAACCTTGGATCTTTACTTTTGGAGCTACTAAACATATGACAGGTTGCAAGAAAGTACTTTTATCACTTACTAATTCTACAAGTAGAAGAGTTACCATTGCATATGGTCATGATTTGGATGTTGTTGGTATGAGAGAAGTTGCACTTGAATCAAGAGCTTCTAATGTTTTGTATGTGCCAGAGATTAAGAAGAATTCCCTTTCTATCTCAACATTTCTTACAGATGGTTATAAAGTGATCTTTAAGAAGGATTTATGTCAAATCCTTACACCTAATGAAGATCATTATCTATTACTAAATGAAAATAGAAGTGACATGTTTGTATTACTAAAAATCAACCATGCTAAACTTGCTAGGTTATCTACTTCTCCAAAGCAAAGTAGGAAGCTTTGTCATGCAAGATTTGGTTACATCCGATATATAGCTCTTAAGCATATCAAGAACAAAGGATGAAAGCTTGCCTACTTATGCTTTACTAGATAATGCAGATTCATGTGAAGGATGCTTGGAAGGGAAGTTACATAAACTACCATTCAAACATAAATCTATTTCAGCCATTAGAAAGTTGCAGATTATTCACTGAAATGTGAATGTACCAATGAGAGCATAATCTATTCATGGTCACATGTATTTCCTCACTTTCACTGATGATTTTACAAGCTATTCATTGGTTTTTGGTTTAAAAGCAAAGTTCGAAGTTTTTGATGCATTCATGAAACATGCAGCCATGTTTGAAAATGAAAATCAAAGTGAAATTCAAGTTTTAAGAAGTGATAGAGATGGAGAATACATGTTTATGAGTTCAAATATTTGGAAGACAAAGGTATTATTCGTCAATGCACTATTGCTTATATTCCAAAGCAAAATGATGTTGCAGAGAGAAAGAGTTGTACACTTGTTGAAATGGCACGTAGCATATTATCGTCAAAGAAGCTTTCACGTAAGTTTTGGTTTGATGCTATTCAGAGCTAACTATGTTCTCAACATGGCCTCTACAAAAGCTTTAAAGGTTATTATATCTTATGAAACATATTATGATAGGAAACCCAATGCGCACTACTACAAAGTTTTTGGTTTTCCATCTTATGATCACATATAAAAGAAAGATCGTGGTAAGTGTGGTGAAAAAGCTCGAAGATATTTATGTTTTTCATGATGATGAAAGCAAAGGTTATAGGTTCTATGTTTAAGATATAGGTAAAGTCTTGCTCTCACACAATGCTTACATCGCTGAAAATCAGATTTATAAAGCAAAATTAAAAAATTCCAGATTGTATAAAGTCAGTTAATTATGCCTTTTTTGAGTGAAATTTGGATCCTCACACTCGGCTGTATAAAGGAAAGGAAAAAGTAAAAACCGCTTGTATTACTCAAGCTGAAGTTTATGACCCACAACAACTACAATCTTCACCGTCTCCCGTTCCTTGTCAACCAATAGAAGAAGAACAAATTAAAGAAGTTTGAGATGCTTCCAAAAGCCACGAAGAAAGAGAGATTGCATCAATTGTTTCTAGAGGAGAACAAGAAGCCAGAAAGTCACATAGGTAAATTATGTAGAAGTTTGTAATATTAATAAAGTTTTGTTCTTACTACAATCGAGAATGAACCTACATGTGTCGAAGAAGCAATACATAATCTTGTGTGGGAGAAAGCAATGCAAGAGGAGATTCATCTATTCATAAGAATCAAACTTGGAAGCTTTTTGAATTTACTAGAAGGAAAGAAAGGTATTGGTGTAAAGCGGATATTCAAGATCAAAAGAAAAGCTAAAGGTACTATTAATAGGTATAAAGCAAGGTTAGTTGTTGAAAGTTATGCACAAAAGAAAATTACTGGCGGTTATGAAACCTCTGCACCTACTTCTAGAATGACCATAGTCAAAATAGTAGTTTCTTTAGTTGCAATCTTCGGTTGGAAATTGTAGCAATTAGATATGAAAACAACATTTGTTAATGGATGTTCAATTCAACAATCATAGGGTTTTGAAGAGAAAGATAGTAAACATCTTGTTTGAAAGGTAATCAAAGCGCTTTATGGTTTGAAGCAAGCATCAAGATCATGATATGAGAAAATGCACCTGTATTTTGTTTTCATAGGTTCTAGGAATTCTATGTTAAGTCAATGGAATATGTCTTGATTATAATCATCATTTATGTTGATGATATGGTCATGACAAGTTCCTAAGATTTAGATCTATAGTTTTTTAAGTCAGAACTTAAGAATGTATTTGATGCAAAGTCACACGGGGACGCATCCCTGGGTCCTAGGGACATCGGGATGCCATCCCCTCAAGCTAATTCCTCGGGACGCCTAGCCGAGACGGCACCTCTCTGTAACAGCAAATCGAGGAGATGGATTTTTTTCATGACCCTGTTTGGGGACGGAAATCCGGGACGGCTCCTATATTAGGCTGATTTTTCTTGCCAAAAAACTTCAAGATTTTTTTGCCTCTCTTTTAGAGTTTCTTAAGCCAATGTTCGGGGGTCTTTATAACCTTCTTGGGGGCCATAAGCAACCATAAATAGAGGCCATTGCTCCCTTAATTTTTTCCTTGGGTGTCATATGTATTGAGGCTTAAGATACCTTCAACCATATTTGGAAACCCTCTCCATCATCTGTTCACCTTATGATGAAGATGTTGATGTACAATCTTTTTTTTTTTTTTTGAGACAATGAAATATAAATGACAATTCTGAATGTTAAAACTTCAAAGTGCTTGATACATGCTCATTGTTTCTACTTGAAAAACACGTTTTTTCTTTAGTTATGTTCTTATTGGTCCCTTCATATGTTCAATTTTCACGCATTCATTGTGCATTACTTCTTTGATATTTTTGAAAAAATCAACACTTTTTTAGTGCCATCTCGAGGACGCGTCCTCGGGACACCCTAGGCTCCGTCCCCGTCCCGGGGACACAACCGTTCCTGGGACAAGTCCCCGTCCCCTGGTGACTTTGATTTGATGTTAATGATCTTGGTTTTCTACATTATTATCTTGGCATTGAATTTATGCACAAAGATAATTGTATATTCATGATATAACAGAAATATATCGAAGAACTTCTAAAAGGTTTGAAATGCAAGATTCAAAGCCTATCCAAAGTCCCATGGATGTTAATGTTTCTCTATAGGCAATAAGAGATTTTTAACCTTTTGATGTTACATTATATAGTCAAGCAATTGGTTGCTTGATTTATGTTTGTAATACACATCCTCACATACAGTTTGTTGTTTCTCAAATATGAAGATTCATGCTCGAACCTCTCAAAATTCATTGGAAAACCTCAAAGAATTATGCTATGGTGTTTCCTAAATCACCACATTTTATGCTTAAATGTTTTGCAAATTCTGATCGAGCATGTGATAAATATTAAAGAAGATCAATAAGTGGCTGCCACTCTAAGAAACAACTTACATTAGCTACATTTTGAAGTGAAGCACAATATAGGGAAGCCTTTACAATTAAACTTTATGATTACAAAAGACTTTAAATTATATTGATGTTTATGTTCACTGACCTATGTAGATATTTTCAAATGGTCAAAGTGCAATTGCTATAGCAAAGAACCTAGTTCATCATGCAAGGATAGAGCATAGTGAGGTTCATTATCATTATATATGTAAGTAGCTAAAAAACACATTAATTGTTCCTAAGCACATGGCATGTATACTGTATTCTCTCTCTTGTAGAGTCTTGGCAGTGGAGAGCTAGCACCACTATGGAGTTTTGTATGAGATAGTTTTTGATCTTGTGGGGGTCATAATGCCATTTCGGTTATCAGTAGACGATTTTCGTCTCGGGGATATGCATTAGTTTCTGTGCCTAAAAGGAAGTTGCAAGTGTTTTTGCAACTCTTGGCACTTGGTTTCCATTGTGAAATGCGTTTGTCGTGCTTGAAAGGGAGTTAATAGTACAATTTTTGGCACTTGGTTTCCTTTGGGATACACTTTTCACGTATCTTGAGATCATGTATAGATCAAAGGATCCATTGCACACACACTCCAGACCATGGAGAATATGGTGGTGCTTGATGATCATGCACCTTTCGATGCTAAATGATCTTAGATGGCATAGCCATCAAAAATACCTATGTAGAAGCAACCGATATGGAGTTGGTTATTTTATAGAGGATGTTGTCCTTGATGGAAGCCCTCTTAGCATCTTAGTCGTGATGCTATCCCCTTCGGTAGTTACTCAAGAACCGTTGCTCACAAGTGTATGCTCCATTGTTATGCTCACAATTGGAATTGAGTCACCCATCATATACCTCTCATATAAGGTCCAATTTGGAGGAGTGACTTTCCTTGCATGTTATGTGCTTATGATAGTACTTAACATTGATTGTTGTATGGTCTTCTTGATAGTACTTAACATTGTTATATGCTTATGATAGTACTTGACATTGATATTGATACTAGACCATGAGTGGATCTTCTTGACTACCACAAGACATGGAGTCAAGAGTTCATTATCTAGAGAAGATATTCTTGTTGGAAACAATGTCAAAATAGCACAAAAACCCTAATTTGGTACTCAGCCAAATTTTGGTCACAAAAGGTCAAAAATTATTATTAGCTCATTACATAGTACTTGAGGAGAGCTTTCATTTGATATATAACACATCAGAGTTCCAAAAATGCAAGAAAACCCTAACCTAATGTCCAAAACGTTCTTTTGCAAATACCACATCCTCATGTCATGAGCATAAAGAAAAGCTACTTTTTATAATTTATCCACCTCCATATTATGAGATCATAGCCATTTTATCCTTGAAAAGCTGATCTCTTTTTTAAATTAACGAAATTTCTTTTTAGAGCTTTTCATGAGATTTTTTGCTAAAGGAGCTCCTAACCTATATAAAGAGTGTTTGAGATCACTCTTGGTATCTTCCAAGATCAGCTTCTAGCATACTCAAGAAGTGTTGAGTGCTCTACCACTTGGAGGAGGTGTTCCCAACTTTTGGTGCAGATTTGGAGGAGATTTTGGCAAGCAACCATCAGCTCTTGCTGATTTTTGTAAGTAGCAAGTTCCAATTTCAGTTCTTCTTCTATTTTTGCTGCTGATCCAAGGCTTTTGCCTTCTACTTCAACACAAGGAGGAGATTATCTTGCTATTTAGGTCAATTTCTGATTTACGGTTTCTGAAACCTTAATTTCAAAATTAGGGTTTGCTATAAAACAGTTCTAAACTGTTTCTATTCACTTCAATTGCACATACACACACTCTTCAGACCTCTTAGGTACTTTACTCACAATTTCTTGCATCGAGAACCCTAAATTCAGCCTAGATTCAGTTTTAGGTTGGCATACATTTAGTTTTGTATCATTACACACATTGTAATTTGACATTCATATTAGATAGTGTAAGTAAGCATTCAACTTACTTTGACACTTTGAAAATGTGTATTCTCTCTCTATTTCATATTCATCTAATTTTGAGTCTTAAAAGTGTGTATGTTAAGGTTCATGTGTTGGAAGCCTGTGAATATTATTATTAGGGTCCACCTAACTTCCAACAATTCTTGTATGGAGGAAAGAATTGTTGCAGAGGGAGGGGGAGAGAGTGAAGACAACCATGCAAGATGTCCTCTTCCTAACACTATACTACATGAAGATGACGTTGCATTATGTTGCTTCCTAGTAGTGTATTGCTCTCCACACCATTCACACCGTATGTGCGAACCTCATGGTCTTAGTGGGGCATGTGGTATGTACCTTAGGGTAACCCAAGATTCTGGGATGATCCAAGTGGACACACGTATTATGTTATCCTCTTAATATTATGGTATGTATTTGACCAAGAAGAGAACTGATGTGTCTTACAAGTTACATCTACCTTAAAGAATCATAATATATTTTGGTTCCATGATAGTTTCCCACTTTGGAGACTTGGAGAGGTATCTTCGTTAGAGTCTCCCACTTTGCAACTTGGGTAGGAATTTGAGTTTCGAAGACATTACCCAAAGGGTTCCACTAGAGCCTGTTTTGCTTTGGGATTAAGAAGAGGAAGTCTAGGAGGACCTCTTACCTTGTGTATCTCATGGAGTGAAGCACCAGCCTTAGTCCCTCTTGACTTGGGAGCATAGTACAAAGTAGAGATTTAAATTGTAGATTTAAATCGGGATTTAAATCAGATTTAAATCGAGATTTAAATCGTAGAGGTTTTTAAAAATAAAAATAAAAATTGAGGTTTTTATTGATCAAGAGATTTTTATTTTTTCTTGTATCTAAGGTATGCACAATACCTATTCAACTCATATATACTCCAATATTGGACAATAGTGAAAGTAGTGAAAAGTTTATATGACCTGGATGCTTGTTAGTTGTTGTACTTCAGTCATATGTGAGATGCCACCAAAGAGTTTTTGATAACATTGCAGTCATATAAACTCTATAATGTCATTCAACTATAGGTTGGTACAGATTCATATTGGACAGGGACTTAATTTGATGCCAAAAAATGTACATACACAATTGAAGGAACTTGGCTTTGTAGTTTTTTAAGCCCATAGATGATAGTGCTATACTACTTAAATCATTGAGCATCGATTTTAACTTAATTTAGTTAGTCAAATCTCTAATAGGCAAGAAAATAATATAGTTCTACCTAGAGAGCAAAGTGGTAATATATGATAGACTACTAGCAAGCACAAGTATCACAATGATCAAATTTTAATTTTAAAAAGAGATCTACCATATGAAACCTTATATATATATATATATATATATATATATATATATATATATATATATATATATATATATATATATATATATATATATATATATATATATATATAATCGCTCAAAACGATTTAAATCCCGAATGCGATTTTTACGATTTTTATATAATAAAAATCGTACGATTTTTTTTACTATGCTTGGGAGTCAGTAAGGTGGTTGAAGATTTGGATTCATGGTTGTTTACTCGAGGAAATTGATGAGGACAACAATTAAAGAATAAGGGGAAAGTTAGGTCCCCAAACCCAAAGGACATTTGGATGGGCACTTGTAATCAAGCACCCCCTCAAGTGTGAATGGGCACCTGTAATCAAGCACCCTCTCATTCTCAAAGTGAGTCTATAAATAAGATCTTGGGCTCATCTGTGAGACATGGCATGAAGCACTTGGACTCTGCTCTTTGGTAGAGCCTCGTCATCCATATTGGTAGGGGGTTGCTACTATGAGGCACTAGTCAAGGTGGCTGCCCGCTTGGTTGCAGGCTCCTAGGCTTGGCAGTGAGCCTGCATCGGCTCTAGAGCTGGGACTCGGGAGGTGTGTTTGATGTCTGCCCATCTGTTGTTTGTGAATATGGCTTGTGCCTCAACTTGTCCACCGGGGAGGATCTTGGAGGATCTAATGCACACCTGTGCACGCACGCGCGCGCACACACACACACACGTGCGAATTTATGTACTCATGTAGATGCCTGAAAACTACATGTATATCCATAATAGTATGTGTTATGGCTGATTTCCAACACATATAGTATTCATAGTTATACATATTTTTCTTTTTGTTTGCTTATTCTTAAGTCCTTTCATTATTATTCTTATTAAGTTTTTAGTACTAATCATTTTTTATGGATTGGGGGATTGGGTATAACTTTTTAGAATCATCAAACAAGACACTTAGGGAGCTGAAAGCAGAACAAGATGCTGAGGATCGATTTCAAGCAGATCTTGAGCAAGCTATGCAGCAGAGTTTAGGTGAGCAATCTTGGACTTTCATTTGTAAAGTTTATTCAGTGCTCCCTAACATCTATATGGTTTAATAAGCTGCTGTTGAAGGCATTTCATCGGAAGTATATGAACAGAAAGGATTGGAAAATGGCTCACCAATATCAATGGGAAACAGAATGGCTAATCTTGAGGAAGTTGGCAAAGGCTTGCAAAATGAAATCGGTCAATACAATTGTTTTTTAAATGTGGTAATACAGGTAAGGAAAAAACTTATCAGGCTATTGATGGCTGCTTTTGCTGCTTGTTTGTTGGTTGACAGTTGCCCCTGCTTTATTGAATTTAGACACTGCTTTGCTGATTTGTGTTCATCTTTACATTTTGAGCATCTCTGATAAACGAGACCATAATTTTGTTTGCCAGAATAGAGTCTGCAATGTTCAAATTTATCACGTAGTGGCTCTCATAAGACTCACCCTCATATATTGAGTAGGCTCTGTCAGGTTCGGAATCATCAGCCTGAATCATGTGCACTAGTCCTAATTCATTAGTTTGATATATACCTGGAGCCTCTAGTAAATGTGGTCATAAACTGCTTAATTGATTTTGAATTCTTTATCTATGGGAGATTGAATCGCTGCATTTGTCTGTCCTTGCTTACCTTCTTGCTTGTTCTATACTTCTTGCTTATCTTCTTTTCACTGCTTTCCCTTCCATTTGTTTTTTTTGTTTCAATGTTCCTTGTTCCCTTCATTGTTCTTTTTTAATCACTTTTATATGTTGTCCTTATTCCCCATTCTGTCCATGTTTCAGGTAAGGCTTTTATCCTTTCCATTACATTGCACTTTGTAGGAAAAGGCTTGACGTGAAGGTGCAGCACCCCAAACTATACAATAAGGGTTACATTGAGAAGATAATACCCCATACAAATAGAACAGATATAAGATGCTAGCCGGTAAGATTAGATAAACTGCGTTTATGAACAAGTAGCAAGCTGAATGGGATTGGGAAGGGATCTAAGGCTGAGGAAAGTGGTATCATTGCAACTAACATGGGCAGGTTCCTCTGTAGGTGGTGAAGTGAAGTGTGTGGGTGCAGGGAATGCAAAATGCACTACTCCTGGAGAACATGAAAGCACATGACACATTAAATCACATAAACATAATAGACACTTATCATGAAGCCTTCAGATCATCACCAAGAACTGCACTTAGAAATAAGAGTCACAGCAGCAAACTCAATCTGAATACTAGTCATTAGCTAATCATAGCTAATCATACCACAGCTAAGCATACTACTTATCATTCAAACACAAAACAACAACTGAACACAACCCCCAAGTATTCTCACATAAATGGCAAATAACATAAGCAGCATAAGTAAATAACATGAGCAGGACTCAACCATCTACTAGCTCTCATTCTCAGCTACATTTCGTGTAGAGTGCACTACACGCTCTATCTCCTATCGGATATCATATATCATCTGTGTCTTTCTCTCTTGAGGTTTCCCCTTTTTATAGGAAAGAGGTGAGGAACCGGTACAATAGGGAAGTCTGTTACACAGGAGTAATGGGAAGTTAATGCACTAGGCGGTTTCAGTTGTCAGCCGGCCGCCTCCAGTACCAGACTTTGTCGTGTAATGATGAGTGGCTGGCCCCACTTGGCCGCCTTGTTAGGTCCGCTTGTCTGGGCATGCCTTGGGCATGCAGTCGCCCAACTCTACCATTTGGACGTATGGTGCCCAACTCCAGAATTTGGATGTCTGACGCCCAACTCCAATATTTGGACGACTGACGCCCAACTCCAGTATTTGGACGACTGACGCCCAATTTGTTATTTGGTTCCTTGGTGCCATCCTTTACTCTGTCCTTCAAAAATTTGTTCTACAGGTTGCCCGCCACTAGTGTCTCTCCGTCTCGAAGAGATAAGGGAGAGAAGGGAAAAATAAATAACTGAGGTGTGACAAGAGAATAAATGGAGAGATTACATCAGATAATTCCAGATAGAAAGGGAAAAAATACATCATGAGCTTCCAAAAAGAACTATGAGTTCTGCCGGTACAAAATAAAGTTCCAAGAGTATACAATTGGTGCAAAAGTAAACTATGACACTGTGCAAAATAAAATACTAGAAAACTGGACAGCAAAAAATAATGATCCTTGTCCACATGACAGTCAGACTAGTCACAGTGAGACTAGTCACATGCAGGCTCCTTCCCAGGCCTTTGATGTTCAGCTGAACTTTTTTGCTGGTCTTTATTTTGAGTAACTTCCTGATTGGTTTCTCCTGTATCTCGTGTTGGAGTGAGGTCCTCAGTGTCAGAAGATGTGAGCAAAGCCTTTACTGCACTAAATTTGGATTTTAGTGCATCCTTTTGTTTCTTTAGCAGTGCATTCTCAGCCAAGAGGTTCTTGTTAGCTGATCTTAATTCTTTATTTTCAGCCTTCAACCTTTTGGTCTTTTCTTCTTCATCCTGCAAAAATGCTTCCAAGTCTTTTACCTTGTCTTCAAGTCTGCGTGCGTCCTTGCAGTGGGTAGACAATTCTGCAATCTGCATGTACAGCTCCTTGTTGACTAGACTTACTCTGAGAAATTCTTCACTCAACATGTGAGTATAATGGCGTAGCCGATGCTCCAAATTCATACATACCTGCCTGTCTTCCATAATTTTGTTAGAAATATCAGAAAATTTGTTTTTTGCAACATCCATTTGGCATATATCCTGTAAGTGATTGGGAACTAAGGGCCAGATATGTTTCTTGTACCTCTCATTCGTGGATAGCTGCTTTGCACTAGATGCATCAAGAAATGGGTGCGGAGGTAAGTCTGTGGCGGGGTTGTGGCGAGAAGGAGAGAACTGAAATGGTGATGGGAAGGGTAGTATTTCGAACGGGGGTGGTCGAATGGAGGTTTGAGGTTGCGTATGTGGGAGGGGTGTATGACTGGGAGAAATAGGTGTCGATATTGGTGGGAGTGGCGAAGGGGGATGAGATGGTGGCTGGGGAGATGGGGAGTGGGGTGGTGCGGGTTGTGGAGGGGAAGGTGGTGGTGTGGGACATGATGGAAATTGGAGATGAATTGGGTCTATGCGTGGATCAATGGTAATGGGAGTGGACATGGTTAAAGCGGGAGGTGGAGTGGGGGTGGAATGAGGTAGGGCAATGGGTTTAGTAGGTGCGGCTGAAGTGTGTGGGGTTTGTGAGGTTGGAGGGGACTGAACAGAAGAAGAAGCTTTTCTGGATGAAGTAGGTACTAGTTTGATAGGCGGAAAGGGGGTTTTGGCTGATGTGCGTACCTTCTTTGATGCTCTAGCATATCCTTGCTGGTCGATTGGAACCGTGTCGAGGAGCTCTCTGGAATCCTTCTGAATGTTTGCTCTTCGTTTCTTCCGAGGGTGCGCTGCCTGTGGATGTTTCGATGATGTGGGGTGTGACACGTCTTTCGAATGGAGGGTAGCAAAGTACCTATATATATACAGCATCATGTGTCCTCCTACCACTTTGAAGGTAAGAGCCCTTTTTCCTACCTGCTGCCCATATCTTTTCTTTCGTTCTGCTAGCGTCTGAAGAAGAATTTTGTGATATGGGTAGGGCTTTGCTTGAGCGAAGCAAAGAAGAGGTTCATATATTTTCACATCGGTGAAATGCAAATTATCCTTCAAGAGGAAAAATGCTTTGAATAATAGGAGCCTCTGCATCATTACCTGACTACAGTTCGGAGTGGTGTTGGAATTTGGGGCCCCAGGATCGTTCCAATATTAAAACCTTTTGAGCATACACAACTTAATTGACAAGATGATAAGTGAGATATAGAAAGAAAGAGATCTTGAGACAAGAATAGGGAACGTAAGTTGGATGCTTACTTCACTAAAAATAATAGATGTCCAAATTACAACATGGGAGTACTACTCAACCATATAAAGTGGTGCACTCACTAATGGAAGAATAAGAAGATGATGATACAAAATTTAGATTATGTCGAAATAATCTAAGTGTGTGTGAAGAGAATGAAGCAATGAAGCTAACAAAATAGTGTAACGAAATTGTAAATCAACCACAAGGTTAACTCACAAAAGATAGTTACCACCACCTCGTAGAGGACTTCTTGCTGCAATGAGAGTAGCCTCTCCTTCACCACAACTTCACCTCCTTCAAGAGTGTGAGAACACTCTGTCTTCAAGAAGATCTCCAAGCTCTAGATCTTTGAGTGAGTGATTATACAAGGAGCCAAGGCCTTGTTTATATAGTTGTTCTCCTCCTTGAAAAGCACATCGAAAAGCACTAATAAAGTTACGTTCGCTAAATCTATCGGAATAGCGTAGCTGTCCGTATGCTTTTCCCAAAAGTAAAGTACTAAAAAGAAATCCGTCTTCGCGTTGCGTTTAACGGGATTCGAACCCGGGTCTACTGAGGAAGCTTTTAGAACGATGGGCTAGACCAAGTCGACCCGTCAGCTTTGTTGTACAAGAGTCTAGAAAGACTCTCCTATATGGATGTTGCACCCGTCGACTGCTTGAAGTATGAACTTGAACTATTGAATTATTGTTGGACCATATGATATTGACTCCAACAATCCCTCCTTCAATGTCATATTGGTACAAGATTCAGTAACTTGCAAATCTTCTCATGACTATCTCGAGTCAATGCTTTGGTAAATATATCTGCAACATTCTCACTAGTAGGAACTTAAACCAGCTCAATGTGCTTCTTAGCTATCTGCTCTCGAATATAGTGGTAGTGTACCTCTATATGCTTTGTCCTTGCATGATGCACTGGATTTTTAGCTATAGCTATAGCACTCTGGCTATCTGAAAATATCTGAATGGGTTGATGTACTCTTACATCAAGATAACTGAAAATCTTCTGCAACCATACTGACTCTAGAGTAGCTGTAAATGTTGCACGATATTCAGCTTCACACGATGAAGTGGCAATAGTGGGTTGTCTTTTTGAAAACCATGAGATAAGACAATCTCCAAGATAAAAACAAAATCCACTAGTACTTCTTCTTGTGTCTCTATCACCTGCCCAATCAGAATTTGAAAATCCTTTTAGTAACAAATGTGTAGATTTCGAAAATACCATAGCATAATTTGAAGTTCCCTTCAAATAACGAAAGATCCTCTTTACTGCTTTCCAATGTAACACTGTCGGATTCTGCATGAACCTTGATACTTGAGAAACTGCAAACTCTATATCAGGACGTGTATTACAAAGATATATCAAGCAACCAACTGCTTGACTATATAGAGTAGCATCAAATGGCTCTGCATCTGCTACCATTTGTAAAGACGTGTTCTGATCCATAGGTGTTTGCATAGGTTTAGAATTACCCATCTGAAACCTTTCCAAAAGTTTCTCAATGTACTTCTGTTGTGTCACGTAGATACACTCATCTCGAAACAAGAACTGAATCCCAAGATAATAATGTAAAATGCCTAAATCATTCACATCAAATATTTGCTTCAGTTCTTCTTTGAACATCTGCAAATCTTCATCTCTGGGACCTGTGACTATAATATCATCCACATAAATGATTGCTATAATCATCATACCTGTTTCAGCTTTGACATAAAGAGTTGGAGCCTCATCTGAGTTATGGAAACCAATGGATAAAAGATATGTATGTATCTTTTCATACCATGCTCTAGGTGCTTGTTTTAAACCATACAAAGCTTTTATAAGCTTACACACTAAGTGTTCTTTACCTGTCTCTTCAAAACCTTCTAGCTGCTGAATATACACATCCTTGTGTAAATCACCATTTAGAAAAGCAGTCTTAATGTCAAGTTGATATATATGCCAACCAAAATGTGCTGCTAGAGCAAGTACTGACCTAATAACAGTCATCCTAGATGTAGGAGCAAATGTCTCATCATAATCAATACCTTTTTGTTGTGCATATCCTTTGACAACCAACCTGGCCTTGTATCTATCAATAGTACCATCTGCTTTCCTGTTGATTTTGAAGATCCATTTTACACCTATAGCCTTCTTTCCTTCTGGTAACTCACATAGCTTCCAAGTTTGATTCTTATGAATAGAATCAATCTCTTCTTGCATAGCTTTTCTCCAAATCGGAATGTTAAGTGCATCTTTAACACACGCAGGTTCATCTTCAACAGTCGTAAGTGCCAAAATATCATGAATCTCGAAGTCTTCAGCAAAACTTACATGATCTTTTTGTTGTCTAGTTTGACTTCTTGTTCTTACATGATCTTGTTGTTGTTGTCTAGTCTGACTCCTTGTTCTTCCAGTAAAAGTCTTTATACCACTATCTTTCCAAGTCTGATATAACCACGTAGGTGTATCCTTGAATAGTGGTGAAACTCTTTCTGAACTTTCAACTTCCACAGGTTCTGGAACTTGTCCTGTCGAGGTACTAGGACTTTTTGGAACTTTAACTTCTTCCATTTCTCGAACCAAAGTTTCTTGTGGAACTGACTCTGTAGAAGGTTGTGAAATTCCTCTTTCTTCAATTTTTTCTTGAATACTAGGAATTTGAGGTTTAACTCCCTCCTGATATGGATGAACATCTACATCCAGAACCTTTCTAAAAATTCCATAGTCATTTTTACTAATGAACTCCGGAATTTCTGCTTCTTTATCATAAACCTTATCTTCAGCAATATAAGCATTACGTGAAAGAATAACTTCACTTGTCTCTGGAACATAAAACCTGTATCCTTTGCTTTCAACAGGATATCCAATAAAAACAGCTTTCTTTGCCTTTACATCTAGTTTGCCTCGGTCCTTTTTCTCAACATGTACATAAGAAAGTGATCCAAACACTTTGAAGTAACTCACATTAGGTTTTCTACCATAATAAGCCTCATACGGTGTGATTACCTTTAAAGCTTTTGTAGATGACCTCTTCAAAATGTGATTAGCTGTATGTACTGCATCAAACCAGAATTTTGGTGAAAGCTTCTTGGACGCCATCATGCTCCACATCATTTCAACAAGTACTCTATTCTTTCTTTCTGCAACACCATTTTGCTGAGGAGTATAAGCAATAGTAAGGTGTCGAGTAATACCTTTCTCATCGAGAAATGTCTGGAAATCATTTGACAAGTATTTTCCACCTCTATCACTTTTGAGAATCTGGACAGTTTCTTGACTTTCATTTTCAACCATAGCTACAAACTTCTTGAACATAGGAAAGACTTCTGACTTCGGCTTAAGACCATAGATCCATGAGTATCTTGTAAAATCATCCACAAATAGGACAAAATACCTGAAAGCCTGAATAGAGTCTGCTCTCATAGGTCCATTCACATCTGAATGAATAATCTGCAATTTCCTGGTAGCTGTAATATGACCATGTTTCTTGAAAGGTAGTTTATGCATCTTACCTTCAAGACAACCTTCACATATATCTGAATCATCAGGTAGCTTGAATGAGGGTAAACTCTCAACCATACCTCTGTCTTTGATATTCTTGAGAGCTCCAAAACTGATATGTCCAAATCTTTCATGCCATAGCTTCATATCTTCCACCGGTGACGAAGATTTGACTGCATATGCTTGACTGATTTTTGACAAAACAAAGATCTCTCCTTTATGCGTACCTTGCAAAAGACACTTGTCTTCTTTATGTGATAAGATCTTACAAAGATCTTTCTCAAATACAACTTTAAAACCATCACTTAAAAATGCAGATATAGATAGCAGATTCTTCTTCATTTCAGGTACATAAAGGACATCTGAAATTTGAAAAACACCACCTTCTCTTGACTTGACTTTAGGGTTACTGTACCTATTCCCACAACATCCAAATCATTGCCATCTGCAATAGTAACTCTTCTACCTGAAGAATAGGAAAGAGAAGAAAATACATCTCTGCAACCTGTCATATGCTTTGTAGCACCTGAGTCGAATATCCAAGGACTTGCTGAAAGAACTTGTAAAGCTGCTTGATCAAAAGCTACTTCCTCAATAGTGATACAGGCATAAGAATCACCTTGAGATTTCCCTTTTTTATCATCTTCTGCAACATTACCTGATGCCTTTTTCTTTTCTGTTGCAATCCTTCTATAACATTCTGACTGAATATGTCCACGTTTCTTGCAAAAAGAACATATTTTTACCTTCTTCTTAGAAGAATTCACTTTAGATGTCGTAGATACAGAATCTGAAGTAGAAGGTGAGAGGGATCTACTTTCCTTCTTGGATTGTTTTTCCTTCTTCTTATCCTTCTTCTTCTTACCCTTTGATGAAGATGAAGTGCTTCTTCATTCTCTTCCATTCCCTTCAACTGATCTTCATCTTGAAGCAACAAGAACTCTAACTCTTCAAATGTAACCTCTCTATCTCTTGTGGTAAGGGTAAGAGTGGTTATGAAAGATCGATATGAAATAGGAAGTGAATTAATCAGCGTATTTACCATTTCTTCATATGATATCTCAACTCCTACATTTAGAAGTTGATCTCTCAAGTCAACGAGTTTCGTAATGTGGGTTTGTATTGACTCACCAGCTTTCATCCTTGTATTTGCTAGTTGTCTCCTCAAGTGAGCTTTCCTAGCAAGATTTCTGCTCTGAAAAAGATTCTCGAGCTTTAACCAAGCTTGACTAGAACTTCTGCAAGATCTGATCTGTGGTAGAATATGCTTTTTGACACTCATTGCTATGAATGAAAGTGCTAAAGCATCTCTAGCATCCCATCTTGCCTGATCTTCAGTAGGAGGAACTCTAGGTAAAGACCTAGCAGTGACTCTGGATGTCGAAGTGCCTACCTTTTCTTCAGTTGGTTCTGTAATTGTAATTCCAGTACCTGTTGAAGCTGCTGTAGACCCTTCTTCGCCTTCTCGTCTTGGTCTTGTTAAGGATCCATTGACGATACTCCATAAATCCTTTGTCACTAACAAGTTCATCATCATGAAACTCCACATGGGATAATTAGAAGATCCATCCAACTTGTCTTCAATCTCAATTCTAATCTCACTCATCTTATCTTAAGTGTGTATGTCAATTATGTAGCTCTGATACCAAAACCCTAAAGCTCTGATACCAAGTGTTGGAATTTGGGGCCCCAGGATCGTTCCAATACTAAAACCTTTTGAGCATACACAACTTAATTGACAAGATGATACGTGAGATAGAGAAAGAAAGAGAACTTGAGACAAGATTAGGGAACGTAAGCTGGATGCTTACTTCACTAAAAATAATAGATGTCCAAATTACAACATGGGAGTACTACTCATCCATATAAAGTGGTGCAAATTGTAAATCAACCACAAGGTTAACTCACAAAAGATAGTTACCACCACCTCGTAGAGGACTTCTTGCTGCAATGAGAGTAGCCTCTCCTTCACCACAACTTCACCTCCTTCAAGAGTGTGAGAACACTCTGTCTTCAAGAAGATCTCCAAGCTCTAGATCTTTGAGTGAGTGATTATACAAGGAGCCAAGGCCTTGTTTATATAGTTGTTCTCCTCCTTGAAAAGCACATCGAAAAGCACTAATAAAGCTACGTTCGCTAAATCTATCGGAATAGCGTAGCTGTCCGTATGCTTTTCCCAAAAGTAAAGTACTAAAAAGAAATCCGTCTTCGCGTTGCGTTTAACGGGATTCGAACCCGGGTCTACTGAGGGAGCTTTTAGAACGATGGGCTAGACCAAGTCGACCCGTCAGCTTTGTTGTACAAGAGTCTAGAAAGACTCTCCTATATGGATGTTGCACTCGTCGACTGCTTGAAGTATGAACTTGAACTATTGAATTATTGTTGGACCATATGATATTGACTCCAACAAGTGGAGAAACTAGTCGTACATGCTTGCAATATATCTGGAATGGCCAACTCTGCATAGCTGCCTTCCTTCTTAGATTCTTGAATCCCTTGGGTTCCCACATAAGAGCGAGCTCGTCTTTAGTGATTCTTCCTCTAGAAAGGGATGAGAAGGACTTGAAGAGTGTCAAGATCTCCACCCCACAAGTCTGAGGGTCACTAAGTGAGGGAAGCTTGGCATTTGCAATGGTGAGTAAACCCATATTCTTCAGTTCTTCCAAAGTAAATGAGTTTTGAAGCTTACCACATATGCTCAAGTCCAATTTTAAGGAGATTTCCCCAGGGATGGAAATGATGATCTCAGTGGTTGTGGCCACATTTGCCACATTTGCGGATGATGTGTCGGCTTCTTTGATAGCACTTTGCTGAGTGTCTGCTGCTGGAGATGTTCTCTCATCCTGTTGAATTTCTTCATCAAGTGACTCGGACTCTAAGGGGTTTTCTTCAGAGACCACATAGAGGGAATCACTTGAATCCCCATATGATTGCCCCGATGCACTTTCAGTATCAGTTTTAATTTCAGAAAATGTTTCTTCTATTTCGACAGAAGACGATGCCATGATAGGAATAGGGAACTTGTGAGTTGTAGGTGCGTTCAGGTTTAGCTCAAAGGGTTTCTGTGTTAATTGATGTTTTTGCTACCAGATGTGCGTAGCAGAAGTTGACTTCTTGAATAGTACGTATTCTTTCGATTCCGTATTCTTTCGATTCCGTATTCTTTCGATTCCCTTCTTGTTCCAAGATATCGCATATCTCATGTATAATGATGGTTGGGCCTTGCTCAACAGAAGTATATAATTGGCCTGGTGTCTAATTGAATTGAGCCTCTGGGTCAGAAATACGATTGGTCGATGAGGTCCGAAGTATGATTGGGCATGTTTTCCAATTTTTGCTCTTCTGCGCAGACAGCGGTCATGGGGATGCGATGGGTCTGGCTGCTGGCGAATTAAACGGATCTCTACAGTAAAGGGGACCCGAGTTCGATTCTGCGCTGCTGGTTGGCGAACGCTATCTGTGCACTCCGTGGCTGGGTTTGCGTGTGAGCTGTGCTGAAGGTTGGCGATGAGGTATGTTTCGCAATAGTGACCACTGGAATTCGCGAGGCTAAATTAGTGTGGACAGCACTTATCATCGGAATTATGGTTTCTACGGAGTATGAGTGATGGTCGCCTCGTTGCCTCGATGGTGGAGGGTAAAAAGCTGAGTGGGCGTTTGATCTATTATGGAAGATAGAATTAGTTATTAAGGATGGAGTCGCCTAATTATTAAGGAGGGGTCACCTAAATAGGAAAGGAAAATTTGGAGGAGGGTCGCCCAAATTTGGGATTAGGGAGGAATGGTAAATTTGGAGGAGGGTCGCCCAAATCTGGAGGAGTGGTCGCCTTATTCAGCAAATTGGAGGAGGGTCGCCAATCTTGGGAGGAACGGTAAATATGGTGGAGGGTCGCCCAAGTTGGAGTGGTCGCCTTTGTTGTTGGGTTACCTCTTGCCTTGAAAGGGGTAGGTTTCCTAGAAGGGGTTGTCATAGTGAGGGATCATGTTCGAATTAGACAGATTTAGATAGGGGAGGAGGTAAGTCGCCAAGGAGGTGGGTCGCCTTTGGTGGAGTGGGAGGAGGTGTCGCCATAAGTGGTACTAGTAGGTTAGAGGAGGGTCGCCCTTGGTGGAGTGGGAGGGGTGTCGCCCTAGGTGGCCCTATGTGGAGGAGGGAATGATTAATCGAGGGAAGTAGATGTGGAGGATGGTTGCCCTAGGTATCGAAAGATGATGGTTTAGGTAGATATTAGAGGTTGGAGGAGTGTCGCCCCTGGGGAAAGGTAGGAGGAGGGTCGCCCTAGGTCAATATTGTAGAGGTGGGGGGTGGGGTTGCCCGTGGGAAGGATGTGTCGTATTAAAGTGAGGGAGGAGGGAAGAGGGAGATGTACGATGATGAGAGGTTGAAAAAAGTGGAGGGTATGCTGTTGGGGAATGAGTGTTGAGTATAGGTAGGGAATTTACTCATGAAGGTGGTAGGAGGTTAGGAGGGGAAGGTTGATGGATGAGAAGAGATAGGTGTAGATGGGGTGTTCTTACCATTGAGAATGATATGCCAATTTGAAGATTAATGGAGTGGGAGGTGGAGAAGTTACCTAGATGAGGGGGTGGAGGGGTTAAGTATTGAAGGCAAGGCAAGGAGTTGGTGAAGTTGGAAAGGTGGGGTAGCCAATGCTAGAAGTGAGGCAAGAGGGGTTGCCATTGAGATCTTAAAGAGGCTATAATGAAGAGGAGATGAGGTGTGTCAATTAAACCCAAGGAGGAGGAAGAGGGAAGGTGGTACAAGTCAGTTGAAGGGAGGAAGAGGTAGGGCTGCCCATAGAATAGCCATGAGGAGGAGAGGGAGGAGGGTCGCCAAGTTGGGACATTGAGGTTGAAATGGAGGAGGGTCGCCCATAGAATAGTTGAAGGGAGGAAGAGGTAGGGCCGCCCATAGAATAGCCATGAGGAGGAGAGGGAGGAGGGTCGCCAAGTTGGGACATTGAGGTTGAAATGGAGGAGGGTCGCCCATAGAATGGCCATGAGGAGGAGAGGGAGGAGGGTTGCCCAAGTTTGGGATATTGAGGTTGAAATGGAGGAGGGTCGCCCATGCTGGCACACTGAGGTTGAGAAGAAAGAGGGTCGTCCAATGTGGCTCATTGAAGTTGATAGGGAGGAGAGTATGAGAAGGAAGAGGGTTGCCCAAGTTGCTCATTGAAGTTGATAGTGAGGATAGTTGCCCAAGATGCATCTGAAGTCGATAAGGAGGAGAGTTGCACATGGTAGCATATTGAAGTTGAGAGGGAGGAGGGTCGCCCAAGTGGCCATTAGGAGGAGTGGTCGCCTTAGTCAAGGTAATTTGGAGGAGGGTCGCCCAAATGATTGAAAGGGAGGAGGGTCGCCCAATTCTTGATAAGAGGTTGAAAAGGAGGAGGGTCGCCCAAGTGGCCATATAAGTGATTGGGAGGAGGCTCGCCCAAGTGATTGAAAGGGAGGAGGGTCGCCTAGGTAAGTGGTCCGAGAATCCATTGCCATTCTTGGCCTAGAGAGGTAGCATCAGAAGGAAAAGGAAAGAGAATATATGTGATAAGAGATAGAAGAAGTTTGAAGCGGAAGCCTATGAGAGGCAAATGATAGTGGATAAATGAGTTATGTGGAAAAGATCGATGAGAAAATCCAATATCTAAATAAGTGAATGACATAAACTAAAGGGAACAACATAAAGGTATATACATTATATACAAGGGCAAATTTTCTTCTTCCTATCTTTCCACATAGGGTTTTAGCTTAGATTCATTGACTAAGGGAAGTATTGTGCCCGTCAATGTGGAGATTTGTACTTCCCCTTTTGGAAGTGTGCGTATGACCCTAAAAGGTCCGTTCCTTCTCGGCATCAACTTCTTCTTAGCCTTCTTCTCAAATAGTCGCGGGTGGTACAGGAAAACTAAGTTCCCTTCCTTAATTTTTGATTTCCAGAGGTGTGCATCATGATCGTGTTTTCTTTTTTCCTGTGCTGTCACTAGAGTATCATTGCCTATCTTTCTCTTTTCTTCAAGAAGTTGTAACCTCACAATGTTGGCTTCCAAATTTTCACCTGTAGGTGGTGAAGTGAAGTGTGTGGGTGCAGGGAATGCAAAATGCACTACTCCTGGAGAACATGAAAGCACATGACACATTAAATCACATAAACATAATAGACACTTATCATGAAGCCTTAGATCATCACCAAGAACTTCACTTAGAAATAAGAGTCACAGCAAACTCAATCTGAATACCAGTCATTAGCTAATCATAGCTAATCATACCACAACTAAGCATACTACTTCTCATTCAAACACAAAACAACAACTGAACACAACCCCCAAGTATTCTCACATAAATGGCAAATAACATAAGCAACATAAGTAAATAACATGAGCATGACTCAACCATCTACTAGCTCTCATTCTCAGCTAAATTTCCTGTAGAGTGCACTACACGCTCTATCTCCTATCGGATATCATATATCATCTGTGTCTTTCTCTCTTGAGGTTTCCCCTTTTTATAGGAAAGAGGTGAGGAACCGGTACAATAGGGAAGTCTGTTACACAGGAGTAATGGGAAGTTAATGCACTAGGCGGTTTCATTTGTCAGCCGGCCGCCTCCAGTACCAGACTTTGTCGTGTAATGATGAGTGGCTGGCCCCACTTGGCCGCCTTGTGAAGTCCGCTTGTCTGGGCATGCCTTGGGCATGCAGTGGCCCAACTCTACCATCTGGACGTCTGGTGCCCAACTCCAGAATTTGGACGTCTGACGCCCAACTGACGTCCAACTCCAGTATTTGGACGACTGACGCCCAATTTGTTATTTGGTTCCTTGGTGCCATCCTTTACTCTGTCCTTCAAAAATTTGTTTTACATCCTCTATTCATATTTTTCTTTATCCCGTTATGCCACTTATAGCTTAATAAAGTGATTGATACCTACATAGAAGAGTGCTACCGTGATGATAATCCAACACTTCAAGAGTAATTGCCATGGCTGAATATTTAGATATGGAAAATTCAGTGAAACAATCTTTTCCGTTGTTTTTAGGAGTGCCTATGACAATCTACCTATATGAGGTTTCCATATGGGATTGACATGTAGTCCGGTAGAATAAAATCCTACATGATGTCATCCAATTTGCAAAACACATGAAATCTAGATGAATTTTTATGTAAGAAACACACCTAAGCCATATCAAGGGTGAAAGGGTCATTGAAAGAATCCTTGAGTTCAAGATACATGAAAACCTCAATGTAGGAGTTCATAAGGATCCATGGTACTTTCCTTCCATCCTTTTGTATCCTCATGTCAGGTAACTACAAGAGTTGATTTTTGGGTAGCTCAAATCTCGATCGAGATGCATAAGACATTAGGTTGAATTGCCAGCATGGACTTTGTAGTACCGTGCTTCAGTGATGCACATGTTTGAGCAAATGCCTGTCTAGATTCACCAAATAACTCATAGACATGTTTTATGAGGAAGTAGCTTTCCATAAAGTTATGCTTATTATTATTTTTCAACTTTCTTATAAGTAGATGGAGACTCTTGTCACACATCATCAGAGTCTTATGGTAAGGTCAAAGTGAAGCAACTTCAAATCTTTGGAATATTCTCTTGTGATATTTTTACATAGCTTTTTCAGATTTTAGGGTTC
>MU261351.1:65000-110806 GCA_020310875.1 Ceratopteris richardii
ATAAATGCCAACTCCCTACGTACTGCGAAGGTATGGACTATTTGTTGTTATCTGTCTTTTAAAGGCAGGCACTCAGAAGATTGTAATAACTATTGTGTTAAATGCAGATTCTTTATCAAGAAAGTTCACTTGATGAGCTATTAAGGCTTGTAGACATGAACCAATTTTTAGCTTGTGATGTAGAAGTAGGTGGATGTGGCCAGCAAAATTATATTCACCACCTACTCCGTTTGGCACCACACGTCTTTATAATAGGTCTGCTTGCATTCGCCTTTGACCAAAAACCTATGTGTAGGAACTTGTATAACTAACCAGTTAGTATAAATATGACTGACAGGCTTTTCTTTTTTTCCCCCCGCCCCCTTAAAAAATAAAGTTTTAGGGTGGCAAAATAGCAGAGAGAGCTTGGAAGATATATCTGCTACAATGGATACAATTACCTTGGAAATAGATGCAGGGGTTATTTACTGTGGTCTTGACAAGGGGTTCAAACATCAACTTGTTTCTGTGGTGAGTCTTTGATTTTAACATTGGTTCTTCTTTTGAGTCAATTTGTAGAACTTAATGACCTTTTCTTGACATTCGTATTTGTAGATATGCTACTATGGTCAACATTATCATTGCTTTGCATTTAATCATGAGCTCAGAAAATGGATCATGTTTGATGACTCGACGGTGAAGGTAAGTGAACCTGTGATTGAGAAATCCTTAATTTTAGTACTGATGTTGATTGATTATTCTCAGATTGCGGGCACATACGAAGATGTTGTGGACACTTGCCGGAGGGGCCATCTTCAGCCGCAAGTTTTGTTCTATGAGGCTCTTTCTAGACATGGATAAATCATGATTGGTGTACAAGATGAATTCTGATTTTCATGGGACAAAGATGGTCTTCACTTTTGAATGCATCGACACACCCGTATGTGCAGTCATTTGTATACCTGTTATAAGGAAAGCTTAAACTGGCAGTGACTGATGAGTGCAGAGTTGGAGCTGTTGGTCGGCTATTGATTTTCCTTTTCGGACGGGCATTGTGTACACATTTACTGGTGAAAAAATTTACAGAAAGATAGTAGCATCACAAAGCTGTCAATGGTTCTATCATTTCATGTACACCATTTTTGGATTGTATTGCTTTTCACCATGTTATATAGACCAGCTGATATTTAGGTGGGTAGTAACAAATGCTGTAAAGTGGCAGAGAACTTGCAAGCCAAAGTGTTTTGAATAGATGGCTGATTTGATGTAAATTCGCCTTTACCCAGTTCAATTTGGAGGAGCTCATGCGAAAAATATAAAGCAAGCCTGTAATTCAAAAGAGCTATAACACCATACCAATTAATAGGACGTTTTCTCAGTTTTTCATCAAGGATCCAATTATAGCTTGGCATAAGCAAGCTTGGAGGATAACGCGTCCTCCCTTTTACCATTTGTTGTAGTGTTTTCAAGGGATATGTACTGAACACAATGCATGAATGCACGCAGGCAGGGCATGCATGTGCGTGCACACATCCACGTGCACACATGCACGTGCACAGATCCACGTGCACACATGCACGTGCACAGATGCACGTGGACACATGCACGTGCACACACACCCAACCACCTTCCTTTTTTCATTTTCCTTTTTTCTGTGGGGTCATTTCTACTTGATTTTTCTTCTTTTCTCTTCTATGTGGATGGGATTGGTAAGAAAGAAAGATCCGTCATTTTCTGTGCTTATCTCGTCACTTTCTTTGGATCTTTATAACAGCTATAAGACATTCTTTGGTTTGGAACCATGCATATTAGGGTGATGCCTACCATGTCAGAAGATGGATTCAAATGAAGTATATGATATTTATTGGCGCTCCATATATCGCATCCTGTTTTTTGCATTTTGTTTTCACAAGAAAAAGAGTTAATTCCATGTATTTTAAGTGAATCAAGGGTCTTCCTATCCAGTTGGAATGGCTCTAAGTCCTTTTCTGCAACCAATTCAAGCAACATGCCTAATGTAGCCAGCTTGATAGCTGGAGAGAGGACATGCTTAACATCTTCTTATTGTGTGAATCTCATTGTAATCAATCATGCTTTATATTTTGTAGAATCACTATCTTATGTAACTTTCAAGTTGTAAACGAATTTACAAGGCAAAACTTTCTTTCCTTTTGGCAATGGAAGGAACTTCCAAATGTTGTTCTAGTGAATCACTTTTCATGGCACTCTTCTAGTTGACATTACCATCCTTCTCTCTTTATAGAAAAGGGACTAATTTGCATGTTCAACATAACAAAATTTATCTTAGTGTAAAGCTATCACATGGATGAGAGAGAATGAAGATCCGCTCAAAGGATGAAAATTGAGTATATTTCCAATCTGTTCATGTGTAGCATTTCAGCACTTCTTTGCGTAGAGTGCTACATGCTAATAAAAGATTGACCATCTTTAAATGCTACTCTTTGCACTTCAACTTATTTAAGGTTATTTATGCATCTTATTTTCATTGAATATGACCATTGCTTTTGATCGTTGTTCATGTTTCGAAGTCCAAGGAGCAATATCCAAACTGTCGATTAGTTTCATAAGATAGAAATATTTTATAGATTTAGGATCATATTTTTATCTTGGATCCTTGGGAATATGAATGTATGCTTCCATCTGAAAATAATGAGACAAATCTTGATCTAGTGGCCTTCGTGTCCATAACTTGCGCAAGTTTCAACTTATTTGGTGGTGTTGATTGATAATTTGATCAGATGGGCAAAATTTAGGCATGTCTTCAAAACCCTAAATCCTTGAGAAAGGTTTGTAATGATGCAATATGGAAACTAGTAATTTTGTACAATTTTTAGTTCTATGTTTCCTCTTAATTATGTTGATATGTAAGGAGGTGTATGGAATTTTGAGCTCTCTATCAATTCCGTTAGATTGACAAAATTGTGTGACTCATGAGAAGTTTACTCTCCACAATTCCTAGCATGAGAAGTTTATTCTACACCTCCTCTCTAATATGTATGTTGATTGAAGTACAAGGACACTCGGATGATGTCTACCATGTTTGGACTTCTCAAGACATCAAGTATATACGATCGATGATGACCATACGGGAGGCAACGACTTATAAGCAGTTAGAAGGTGAGAATAAGTCCTTTAGATTTCTTGAAGTAATTCGATGGTGATGCACCACAGTGCACTCTCTTTCTCGAGAGTTGCACGACCAACCAATTCTCGAAGTAGAAAATTGAGCTCTTAGGGCCGCACAGGGTACTCCGCATAGAGGCTACAGAATATGCAGGAAAAACACAGTACACAGTGAGCACGAAGACAGACTTCTTAGGGCTTACAAATGTGGTCGAACTTACAGTCTGTGGTTGACCAAGCCACTATATGTTTTATTAAAGAACATACAAAGAAGTGTCCGGTGGCCATTTGGCCTTTCACATGTGAACACTAACGGTAACAAGCTCCCACTAAAAGCCAATATGGCCAGAGTAATTATGGGAGAAAAATAAAGAATGATAAAGAATACCTGAGTGTAAGTATACAAGTTATACCTCCCACATGATGGGCATATTACACAGTATACAAGTGACTATGTAAGATCATGAATCAAGTAACCCCCATCAAGTGACAGTAGTGTCGAAAGCTATCTTGTGGTAGAGCTTTAGTCAAAGCATCTGCAACATTATCTCGAGTGTGGACCTTCTCAAGAATAATGCTCTCAGTGGCTAAGCAATCTCTAATGAAGTGATACCTCAACTCAATGTGCTTGGTCTTTGCATGATAGACCGGATTCTTAGCCAAAGCAATGGCACTCTGATTGTCACTGAGCAAACGAGGCACATGTTGAGGTAAACCCATATCACAAGCAAGACGAGAAAGCCACACTGCTTCATTACATGCCTCACTTGTTGCAACATACTCTACTTCTGTGGTGGAAACAATTGTACATTCTTGAAGACGAGATCTCCAAGAGATAACACCTCCATCAAAATGAAAAATGTACCCTGATGTAGACTTACGATTGTCTACACAACTAGCATAGTCAAAATCTATCTAACCAATAATGGATGCTTTCCCTCTACCTAAGCATAAACATTTGTCTTTAGTGCCACTCAGATATCTCAAAATCATCTTGATCGCTTCACAATGTTTCTTGCCAAGATTAGACATATATGTGCTCACAAATCCTACTGCAAATGCAATTTCTGATCTCGTAGCTACCATAGCATACATGAGACTACCAATAGCAGACTCATAGGGAATTTTGGTCATGAATTCCTTTTCCTCATTTGATTTGGGGCAATCATCCTTGCTCAATTTCACATATGTGGGGAAAGGTGTACTCAATACCTTTCCACCCTGCATACTGAACCTGTGAAGTGCTTTGGATATGTACTCACTTTGAAACAAGTATATGCATATTTTACTCCTATCACAAGTAATGTGCATGTCAAGAATATGTTTGGCATCCCCCAAATCCTTTATATCAAATGTCTGACTCAACTTCTTTTTGAGAATTGACAAGTCATAAGAGGACTTCCCATCAATCAACATATCAAGAACATAAAGTATCAAGCATATCAAGCTGCCATCTGAGCATCTCTTTGTGTAGAGACAATGATTCTCATTGCTTGGACAATAGCCGTGAGACTTCATAAAAGCATCAAACTTTTGGTACCATTGTCTAGGGGATTGTTTTAGTCCATACAAGCTCTTCTTGAGCTTACAAACTAGACTTTCCTTGCCACGAGCTACATAACCCTCAGGTTGTTCCATATAGATCTCCTCTATAAGATCTCCATGCAAGAAAGGAGTTTTCACATCCATTTGGACTAGCTCTAAGTCCTCCATTGCAACGAATCCAAGCAACATTTGCAAGGTAGTCATCTTGACCATTGGAGAGAAGATTTCCTCAAAATCACACAATGTTGTTGCTTAAAAACCTTTGCAACAAGTCATGCTTTATACTTTGGAGAAGCACTATCTAATGTGAATTTTAGCTTATATACCCATTTACATGGTAAAGCTTTCCTATCCTTTGGCAAAGGTACTAAATCCCAAGTACCATTCTTGTAAATAGAATCTAGCTCACTCTTCATGGCACACTCCCACTTGACATGATCCTTTGTCAGCATAGCCTCTTTGTAGCAAGAAGGCTCACTAGCATCTATTAGCATAACAAAATCTAAGCCTGGGATATATCTATCAGGTGGATGTTCGACATGCGTAGAGCGTCTCAATGGTTGTTGAACAGGAACATCTACAGACTGATCTGATCGGACATTCTCTTGAACGTCCCTATGTGCAGCATTTTTATGCATGCTAATTGGAGGATCAGTATTTCCAAACACCACTCTTCTCACTTCAACCTCCTTAATGGGTTGTTTATGCATCTTAGACTCATTGAAAATGACATCACTACTTCTGATCATTGACTGTGTTTCAGGATCCCATAAATGATATCCAAATTATCCTTCTCGACCATATCCAAGAAAAATGCATTTCTTTGACTTATGGTTTAACTTTTTCAAAGATTCTTGGGTATATGAACATATGCTTCACACCCAAAAACTTGAAGATGATCATAATATGGTGGCTTCCCTGTCCATAACTCTTGTGCCACTTTCAGACCTTTGGCAGTACTAGGTGAAAGCTTAATCACATTAATTGCAGTCAATACTGATTCTAACCAAAAACCTTGTGAGAGGTTTGCATGATGCAGCATAGAAACTACTCTATCTTGACTCGTATTCATCCTTTCAACTACACCATTTTGTACTGCATAACAGCAATACTGCTTCCACTTCATTATCCATATCCATTTTTTGAGCCTGTAATTGGGAGAAGATAACATCAAACTCATTTAGATGAGCAGCAACACTATCTGTGTCCATGCGAAAGTCATATAATTTTCTCATCAGATACACTTTATTTGATGTTGTGTCTTTTTCATATGTATTGCATAACTTCTTCCAAAGCTCATCTGCACTTTCACAGTATAATACTATAAAGTAAACATTATCTTCTAGGTGTAAGAAAATGATAGACCTGGCCATTTCATCTAACTTGTCCCAATCATCTTCATCCATGTCAGCAGGCTTCTTTGAAATCCCATTTAGTGGCTTCCATTGCCTCCTTTGAATCAGCACATCTTTAATCTGATTCTTCCATAGAGCAAAGTTTGTGCCATCAAATTTTTGGATCGTCCTGCAAGTTATAGCTCTTCCTCGAAACACTGGCACTAGACCCTGATCCACCAGATGTGCATGAAACCTCTGATGCCATGATGGTAGAGAAGTGAATAGAATTTTGATACAATAAATCGACCATTGTATAGTTGATGAAGCCAAAAATCTAAAAAGATTTTGCGAGAGTATCCTCTTCAAAATGAGCGTATGACCAGTGTCAAACTATCATAAAACTGCAAGTACTGACATGTTTACCTCCATAGTGAATCACTGATTCCACTGCATATAATCAGTTTTACCCAATATAAACCAACTAGGTTTATCGAGCACCTATGAACAACTATCATACATCTCCTATGGAGAGGCTGGGTAATTCTTCTGCCTACATCACCAAAGAGATCCCGACATTTGGGTGTCTCCCAACTAAGAAAACCTCACCATGACCATCTTTATCAAATGTAAAAGGCTTTATGTAAAAAACATAACCACTATATCAATGACCACATGGACGTACGTAAGCAGTATCCACAGAAGCGTACATGGTGTGTATGTGCTCAATATATGCAACAAAATGACACTATAAAGGTTGAATGCATAGCCCAAAAACTAGCCAACAACACCTGCAAGTGTATGTTAACTCTGATGTTTTATGCTTAAAACCCTTCATAAATTTGCAGCGAATGCTCCCACCAAAACTAAAAGACTTTCGACAAGCCTGTAATTTTATGAGTGTGGCTGAAAACACAGCCCCAAAGGTTGATACTTCTTGTCAAAGAAGTACAAAGAATACTCTTACTTGATTTTCTTCGACCTGTGTGAAGAGAACTATGTGCAAAAGTACTCCAAAATGGCTCCAAAAGAAACCCCAAAAATGCTTTAGAAATAGGCTTTGAAAGCAAAGAATGAAGCTTTGAGGGACCAAAACATGTTCAAGGTAATGTAAAGTTTATTCTTTCCCCTTCTTCAGACACCACAAGAGTGTAGCTTAGTGGAAGGAGATTGCCACGGTTAAGCGAGCTATGGGAGGAACAATACTAAGATGGGTGACCTCCCAAGAAGTACCGGGAACCTCTATCTTGCTTGATCGTTGAGGTCCTCCCTTGTGCACAGCCAACGATGCCAATGGTGACTTCGGTGACTCAGATGACAAGGTATGCTAAGGTCTATGCTTTGGTCGCCTTCTTAATCGTAAGCCTTGGAGAAAGCCGAGGGGGAGGGGCGAGTTCTCGCTTCGCTCGCACAAAAGGAACAAAGGTTTTTGCATCGAACTGCTCTTATACCAGTGAAGTAATTCGATGACAATGCACCACAGTGCGCTCTCCTTCTTGAGAGTTGCACGACGATATCCTCAAAGCAGAAAACTAAGCTCCTAGGCCCACACATGATCCTCCGCACAAAGGCTGTAGAATACGTAGGAAAAACACAGTACACAGGGAGCACAAAGACACACTTCTTAGGGCTTACAAATGTGGTCGAACTTAGTCTATGACTGACTAGGCCACTATATGTTTTATTAAAGAACATATACAAAAAAGTGTCTGGTGGCCATTTGGCCTTTCACATGGACACTAACAGTAACATTTCTCTC
Organism: Ceratopteris richardii; assembly: GCA_020310875.1. Classification (NCBI taxonomy): domain Eukaryota; kingdom Viridiplantae; phylum Streptophyta; class Polypodiopsida; order Polypodiales; family Pteridaceae; genus Ceratopteris; species Ceratopteris richardii. The sequence goes on from MU261351.1 coordinate 72,762, forward strand.
TAAGAATTTTGATGGATAGCTCTCGAATTCATCGGTTGAAGATAAAGCTTAGACTTTTTTCACATGTTCTAGAATCATCGAGACCTCCATTGCTAAAGAGGCTTTCCTGAATGAAAGTGAGTAACAACTCAGTGTTCATGAGTCACACTCCCATAGCATACACAATAGAAGAGTAGGCATCTATCGTTGAAGCAGGGCCTATAGTATCTCAATGCATGCACACTTGCTACCAGAAACATACAAAACACTAGCTCATTCTCTTTCTTTTTCTGAGCAGAGATGGAACTGCTATTTCAGAGCTTTGTCATGCACTCAAGAGAATAAGAACACCATGATTCTCTCTCTATGAGAGTGAAGTATAGAAGTTTTCATCTATGAGAAAATGGAGCGCATAGGCATCATATTCTATTTCAGAATAGTGTTAATGTAGCCACTCTTCTTATTTATTCGAGAGAATGATAGGGAATGATACTATGGTGAGTGCATTTAACTTAGAAAGACTTGCCATGCTATAGAGGACAGAAACTCAAGTTCATATGGACTATTAATGCATATGCATACAAACGAAATGCAAAAAGATTATGACCATTCAAATTGAGACAATCACCAATATCGAGGAGGACACAAGAATAGATGATAAGAGGTCAAAAAAGTGTTTATAAACGCTTCATAAACTTGAGATTCTCCATTGAATCCTTGAGAATGATCATAAATATGGTAGGATCACCAAAGGTAAGGGTGGCAAAATTGGGGGTAAAGGGTGTACAAAATGATGAAAAAGAAAGGTAGGAGGGTGAGTAGATGGGCAAAATGAAGCCCGAAAAGAGTATAAAATGATGGAAAAAGAGGCTTCTCGCAATGAGAAGAGTCATACCACCAAACTCAGGCACCACCACCACCAAAAGAACCACCAAGATCACCAGCATGTAGAGAGTACACGCACAGAAGCAAAATAAAAAGAAGAGTGTACTTACAGAAGAAAAAGTGTGAAAGACTCAATGTGAGTAAACCAAGAAATGGGTAAACTCACATGTATTATAAATGAGGTTGCCAAGAGCATGGAATAGGCTCCGCAAGCTTCTAACCAAGTACAAATGGAGGAAGAGGGCCTCCTTATATAGATTTGGGAGGGGTTCTCCAAAGTACATCTCATGTGGTATAATTCCCCTTAAAGGAGAATGAATGCAATGGTAGAAGCAAATGGAAAGGTACCCAAATACAAAAGAGATACAATATAAAATGGAAATAAACTAGAAATGGAGTGCCTCCTATACACAAAATGGAGATGCACTCATGCGGATACAAATGTGCATGATGTAGGAGCAATCATATCGTCAACATCATATACAATGTGGAAATCACTCCACAAAAGGAAGTAAGCCCAAAGCTTTGCGGAAAGCTTCAAACTTCTCCCTAGGTAGAGCCTTCGTGAAAAGGTCTGCAATGTTCTTGTGCGTGGGTACATATGCCAAGCTGATCTCCCCAGCAGAGAACCTCTCCCTGACATAGTGATAATTGTGAAGAGATGGATAGGTATGTGCTTGAAGATGAAGAGGTGTTGCAAAATCCTTGATCTACACCAGCCAAATGAACTCCAGGAGTATATGGTGGGCCATTTTGGCTTGCCAATGGATGTATTAGACACCCTATGTACCTTGGAAGATCACTCTCAAAAAGATAGATCAAAACAGATAAGTTGGAGTTACCTCAGACATGAAAACTTGCTATTCTTGGTTCATACACCTGTCTAGTGTTTTACATAATTCTCTGAGCACAGCAGCAATTAGCTCAATTCCTCTTGGGGAAGTCTAGGCAACTTAAAGAGCTAACTTTCAAGAGTAATCTCATCAAACATAATGAACCACACACTGAGAATGAGTTTTAACAAGTGATGACATCATCCCGATTTTCACGGGCTGCTACAGAAATAGACCAGTGAGCAGAAAAATCAACATAACTCAAAATGTAGAAATCCAATGATTATGAAACTTTGTATGGTTATACTAGACAGTAAGCTGAATCCAACAAGCTTTAAATCACTGAATTTGGAGTCTCATATGGATCTCATTTGAATTACAATGATCTAAGCTTGGTCTTCTTCCATTCCAAGCCTCATATGGAGTCATCCCATCAAGGGATTTTGAAGGCAACCTGTTAATCAAGTAAGTGGCTGTAGATACAACCTCAACCCATAAGTAATTAGGTAAATGCTTTTCATTTAACATAGACCTTGCAGCTTCAACAATTGTCCTATTCCTCCTTTCTGCCACTCCATTTTGCTCAGGAGTGTACCTTGTAATTACCTCTCTTTTGATTCCTCTTTCTTGAAGAAAAGAATCAAAATCATGGGAGAAGTATTCTCCCCCTCCATCTGACCTTAGCCTTTTTAGTGATTTACCTGTTTGATTCTCCACAAGAGCCATATATCTTTTGAAACATGAAAAAACTTCATCTTTGTGTTTCATAAAGAATAGGATAGTCCATCTGCTGCAATCATCAATAAAGGAAACATAATACCTTGATCCAGATATTGAAGCTTCCTTGCTAGGTCCCCATACATCTGTATGAACCAACTCCAAGAGATCTCCATGCATATAACCTTTCTTCATGAATGGTAACCTGTGAGACTTTCCAAATTGACATGCACTACACTTATAAATCATATGTTGTTTTGACAAATTAGGAAGTCCCTGCAGATTTGCTTTAATGACCTTTCACCAATATGTGCTAACCTTTTGTGCCATACTTCCAATTCTGTGAGTGTCTGACTACCATAATTAAAGAGAGCAATATTTCTAGTGTCCTGTAATTCAAATGTGAACAATCTACCTGTCTTTTCACCTTTTGCAATTCTTCTGAATCCTTGAATTGGATCTTCAACAAATGCTCCTGCTTTTGTGAACCTGACTTGCAACCCTTTCTCTACTATCTGCCCAACACTTATCAAATTCTTTGTAATGGTAGGGACATAGAGTACCTTACTGAGTAGGTTGATGTTTCCATCAGGTGCTTTGACATTGCCTATTTTCTTCACAGGATGTTTTGTATCATCTCCTATTTGTACCTCATGCTTATTCCTTGGATCTTCTAAATCTGATAGGAGTGCCACATTTCTTGCCACATGATTTGAACAACCTGAATCTATGTAGAAAACATGCTCATCAGATTTACCTTGTGGCATAGCCATGTTCATGATCAATAATGAATCCTCTTTGTTTGAGTCTTCTGTGTAGTTATTGTAGTCTCTCCTTCCTTTGTAGCCTCCTTGATAGTTTGAATGATTGTAGTTGTTGTAGTTGCCATGGTAGTTGTTGAACCTTCCTCTTGAGTAGCCATAACTTCCTCTATTGTATCCTCTCCCTCTTTGATTCCTGGAATTCCTAAAGCAATTTTTAGTTGTATGATTAGTTAATCCACAAATAGAACATGAGTTGGAGTCTTGGGATCTCCCCCTGCCTTGTCTACCTCCTCTTCCTCTACCTCTGCCATGTCTTCCTCTACCTGCATAGTTAGCTTGATGTGTACCTGCTTCATCATCCACTTTCTTTGCCTTTCCTTTGTTATCTTTAGACTTGCTTTTATCCGTGTATAAAGCTGAAGATTGATTACCTTTAGAGCTTTCTCCATTTTTGATAAGCTTTGCCTCTTGAGTAGGTAGTTGTCCAATGAGTGTGTTGAAATCAGGTACATGCATGTCCATGTACAAATCCATAGCTGTGGTGAATGCTTCCCACTTATCATCTGCCTTCAAGCCATTGATGACCAGCCTTATAATTTGCTCTTCATCTATTACCTCTCCAATGCTTCCCAACTGATCCGCTATGTCCTTGAGCTTTGTGACAAAATCAGTCACATTTTGTTTGGGAGCCTTCTTGAGAGTTGTGAAATCCAGCCATAGTTGATGCTTCCTAGCTTTGGTACTTGAAGAAAAGAAAGCTTCAAGTGCATCCCACACTTCTTGAGATGTCTTACAACTTCTAATGTGAGGCAACAAAAAATCTGAGATAGAGTTGAGGAGATAAGACCTTGCAAGTGCATCCTTGGAGCACCATGTGCTCAATCTTTCTTGCTCTTCTTGTGTTGGTTGACTTTTGTTCCTGAAACTTGGCATAACTTCATCTCCAGCCAAATAACCATATAAACTTCTACCTTGGAGATAAGCTTCCATCCTTAATGACCAAGCTGAGTAGTTACCTCTGTCCAATTTGTCAATTGATGAAGGAAATCCATCTGCCATGTTGTCCAACCTTGCTCTGATACCACTGTGAAGAGATGGATAGGTATGTGCTTGAAGATGAAGAGGTGTTGCAAAATCTTTGATCTACACCAGCCAAATGAACTCCAGGAGTATATGGTGGGCCCTTTTAGCTTGCCAATGGATGTATTAGACACCCTATGTACCTTGGAAGATCACTCTCAAAAAGATAGATCAAAACAGATAAGTTGGAGTTAGCTCAGAGGTGAAAACTTGCTATTCTTGGTTCATACACCTGTCTAGTGTTTTACATAATTCTCTGAGCACAACAGCAATTAGCTCAATTCCTCTTGGGGAAGTCTAGGCAACTTAAAGAGATAATTTTCAAGAGTAATCTCATAAAAAACAATGAACCACACACTGAGAATGAGTTTTAACAAGTGATGACATCATCCCGATTTTCACGGGCTGCTACAGAAATAGACCAGTGAGCAGAAAAATCAACATAACTCAAAATGTAGAAATCAATCCAATGATTATGAAACTTTGTATGGTTATACTAGACAGTAAGCTGAATCCAACAAGCTTTAAATCACTGAATTTGGATAAGTAACCACTGAGAAATGGCTCTGACAAGATGAGTGAAAAAGTCGGGTACCTGACAGAGAAGTGAAGATGAACAGACCCTGCTGACTTCAAATGAACATAACTGAAGTTTGCAACATCCAAATGACATGAAACTTTGTGAGCATATATTAGACTTATAGAGGTAACTTTACCAAGTTAAATCACTGAAAATGATGCACCAAGCTCAGAGAAAACATCTCTGCAAGCTGACTGAGAAAACTGAGAGTAATGGCAGTGAGTAGTACACTTCACAAGAACATGGAAAGATGAAACCAAATAATCATGAAAATGAAAGTATATTGCTTGTACAATACAATGACTTACTGATACATATGTGTGCCTTGTAATCACACCTTGATATGGCATAAAGCTCAGCTCTTGGAGGTCTTCACATAGGTCTCTCTAACCACGACTAAAACTGCCATCTATTTATAGTTGAGTTTGGGAGGCTAACTTCCCTCAATCACTCTCCAATCAATCAATGATTGATTTGATTCTCTACCTACCACAAATCACGAATTCGTGGCTCCTCTTTCCATTCTTGATCAAGTGGACTCAACCACTTAAGATTCTCTTACTTTTACATTAAGTAAACTCTTCAAAAGTTACAAGAGGTAGTTCACAAGTGAACTTTACATAGTCTTCTTTTTAAAGCTTCTTCTAAGACTTTGTGAGACTCAAGCCAATACTTAGGCTTGTCATAGACTTGCTCCAACAACTCCCCCTCAAGCCAAGTATGCTTGAGGTCTTCAATCTTCCAAGATTACCTGCAAACCAATCATAGCCTTGAATTTGCAAAGCTTTGTACCATCCAATGCTTTGGTTAGAATATCTGCACATTGTTGATAAGTGGACACATATGATATTTGAATCTCTTTGCTTAGAACCTTTTCTCGTACATAGTGATAATGAACTTCAATATGTTTAGTCCTTGCATGAAAAATAGGATTAGCAGCCAAATGAATAGAACTCATATTGTCACAAAAAATAGTTGGAGTTCCAAACTCCAATCCAAGATCTTTGAATAATGTCTTCATCCACATAGCTTCTTGTGTAGCTATGGCAAGACCTCTATATTCAGCTTCAGTAAATAAGCTTTGAACTTGCAAAGGTAAGATAACCTGAAGTGCTCCTTCTATCTTCCTTGGAGCCAGCCCAATCTGCATCAGAAAATAGCTTCAAACCTAAATCAGGTACATAAGGATAATAAAGTCCTTCATTTATGGTTCCTTTGAGATACTTGAGAATCCTTTTGGCAGCATCCATATGTGGTTTCCTTGGTGTGTGCATAAATTGGCTTAGCGTACTCACACTGTAACATATATCTACTCTTGTCAATGTGGCATAGTTGAGACTACCCACTAGACTTTGATATGATGTGATGTCCTCTATGAGTTCACCTTCATGTGAGCTCAATTTGTGATTGACCTCCATTGGAGTACCTGCAATCTTACAATCTTGCATCTTGAATTTTGCCAACATGTCCTTAATGTACTTTCTTTGAGTGAGAAACAAACCATGATCTTTGTAGACAACTTCCAAACCTAGGAAGTAGGTAAGTGAACCCAAATCACTTATCTTGAACTCTTCTCTCATCTGATCTTTGATCTTCTTCATACCATCTGCATCATTTCCTGTCAATATAATATCATCTACATATACACATAGGTAGATGACCTCGGAATTACTCTTTTTAATAAAGAGTGAAGGATCTGCCTTGATTGGTTGAAAGCCTTTGTCCTGCAAGAATGAAACAAGCCTGAAATTCCAAGCTCTTGGAGCTTGCTTGAGACCATACAATGCTTTGTTAAGTTTACACACATAATCAGGATAAACTTGATTCTCAAAACCAGGTGGTTGTGCCATATATACCTCTTCTGTTATCCAACCATTCAAGAATGCATTCTTTACATCTAGTTGAAGTATCTTCCAATTCTTGGAAGAGGCAATACTAAGCAAAACCCTAATAGTAGGCATCTTTGCCACAGGAGAGAAAGTCTCCTCATAATCAATTCCCTGAGTTTTGTGCAAAGCCTTTTGCCACAAGCCTTTCCTTATACCTGTTAATTGAACCATCAGAATTCTTCTTGAGTTTATAGACCCATCTTGAGCCTATTTCCTTCATGGATGAAGTCTTGGGCAGCAAATCCCAAGTGTTGTTTTCCTCAAGTGCTTCAATCTCTTCCTTCATTGCATGTTTCCATTCTATTTTTGCTTTGGCCTCTTCGAATGATGATGGCTCCTCTTGGTTTATGTCCTGTGCTATGTAGATAGAATGTTTAGTTACTAATGAGGTGTCAAACCCATACCTTTCTGGTTTTTTCTTTTCCCTCATAGATCTTCTTAGGCCATGATGTGATGATTCTGCCTCATGTCCAAGTTCCTGCAATTTTGCTTTACCTTTAGACTTCCATGCTTTGATCTTTTCCATGTGAGATTCTTCATCATCCTCTGAGGTGTCTTGTTCTTCAATCTTTGATTGTTCTCTACCAAGCTTTGGAAAATCTTCTTCAAGATCATATGGTAAATTGATCTTCCTGCATGAATCTTCATACCATGAATTGTTCTCATCAAAAACTACATCTCTGCTTACCAAGAATCCTTTGTTGGTAGGGTTGTATAACCTGTAGCCCTTTTGATTGTTGTCATATCCAATAAATACACACCTTTCTGCCTTTGGATCCATCTTGCCTCTAACGTGTGAAGGAACATGAGCAAAAGCAATACATCCAAAAATTTTACAATGATCTAAGCTTGGTCTTCTTCCATTCCAAGCCTCATATGGAGTCATCCCATCAAGGGATTTTGAAGGCAACCTGTTAATCAAGTAAGTGGCTGTAGATACAACCTCAACCCATAAGTAATTAGGTAAATGCTTTTCATTTAACATAGACCTTGCAGCTTCAACAATTGTCCTATTCCTCCTTTCTGCCACTCCATTTTGCTCAGGAGTGTACCTTGTAATTACCTCTCTTTTGATTCCTCTTTCTTGAAGAAAAGAATCAAAATCATGGGAGAAGTATTCTCCCCCTCCATCTGACCTTAGCCTTTTTAGTGATTTACCTGTTTGATTCTCCACAAGAGCCATATATCTTTTGAAACATGAAAAAACTTCATCTTTGTGTTTCATAAAGAATAGGATAGTCCATCTGCTGCAATCATCAATAAAGGAAACATAATACCTTGATCCAGATATTGAAGCTTCCTTGCTAGGTCCCCATACATCTGTATGAACCAACTCCAAGAGATCTCCATGCATATAACCTTTCTTCATGAATGGTAACCTGTGAGACTTTCCAAATTGACATGCACTACACTTATAAATCATATGTTGTTTTGACAAATTAGGAAGTCCCTGCAGATTTGCTTTAATGACCTTTCACCAATATGTGCTAACCTTTTGTGCCATACTTCCAATTCTGTGAGTGTCTGACTACCATAATTAAAGAGAGCAATATTTCTAGTGTCCTGTAATTCAAATGTGAACAATCTACCTGTCTTTTCACCTTTTGCAATTCTTCTGAATCCTTGAATTGGATCTTCAACAAATGCTCCTGCTTTTGTGAACCTGACTTGCAACCCTTTCTCTACTATCTGCCCAACACTTATCAAATTCTTTGTAATGGTAGGGACATAGAGTACCTTACTGAGTAGGTTGATGTTTCCATCAGGTGCTTTGACATTGCCTATTTTCTTCACAGGATGTTTTGTATCATCTCCTGTTTGTACCTCATGCTTATTCCTTGGATCTTCTAAATCTGATAGGAGTGCCACATTTCTTGCGACATGATTTGAACAACCTGAATCTATGTAGAAAACATGCTCATCAGATTTACCTTGTGGCATAGCCATGTTCATGATCAATAATGAATCCTCTTTGTTTGAGTCTTCTGTGTAGTTATTGTAGTCTCTCCTTCCTTTGTAGCCTCCTTGATAGTTTGAATGATTGTAGTTGTTGTAGTTGCCATGGTAGTTGTTGAACCTTCCTCTTGAGTAGCCATAACTTCCTCTATTGTATCCTCTGCCTCTTTGATTCCTAGAATTCCTAAAGCAATTTTTAGTTGTATGATTAGTTAATCCACAAATAGAACATGAGTTGGAGTCTTGGGATCTCCCCCTGCCTTGTCTACCTCCTCTTCCTCTACCTCTGCCATGTCTTCCTCTACCTGCATAGTTAGCTTGATGTGTACCTGCTTCATCATCCACTTTCTTTGCCTTTCCTTTGTTATCTTTAGACTTGCTTTTATCCGTGTATAAAGCTGAAGATTGATTACCTTTAGAGCTTTCTCCATTTTTGATAAGCTTTGCCTCTTGAGTAAGTAGTTGTCCAATGAGTGTGTTGAAATCAGGTACATGCATGTCCATGTACAAATCCATAGCTGTGGTGAATGCTTCCCACTTATCATCTGCCTTCAAGCCATTGATGACCAGCCTTACAATTTGCTCTTCATCTATTACCTCTCCAATGCTTCCCAACTGATCCGCTATGTCCTTGAGCTTTGTGACAAAATCAGTCACATTTTGTTTGGGAGCCTTCTTGAGAGTTGTGAAATCCAGCCATAGTTGATGCTTCCTAGCTTTGGTACTTGAAGAAAAGAAAGCTTCAAGTGCATCCCACACTTCTTGAGATGTCTTACAACTTCTAATGTGAGGCAACAAAAAATCTGAGATAGAGTTGAGGAGATAAGACCTTGCAAGTGCATCCTTGGAGCACCATGTGCTCAATCTTTCTTGCTCTTCTTGTGTTGGTTGACTTTTGTTCCTGAAACTTGGCATAACTTCATCTCCAGCCAAATAACCATATAAACTTCTACCTTGGAGATAAGCTTCCATCCTTAATGACCAAGCTGAGTAGTTACCTCTGTCCACTTTGTCAATTGATGAAGGAAATCCATCTGCCATATTGTCCAACCTTGCTCTGATACCACTGTGAAGAGATGGATAGGTATGTGCTTGAAGATGAAGAGGTGTTGCAAAATCTTTGATCTACACCAGCCAAATGAACTCCAGGAGTATATGGTGGGCCCTTTTAGCTTGCCAATGGATGTATTAGACACCCTATGTACCTTGGAAGATCACTCTCAAAAAGATAGATCAAAACAGATAAGTTGGAGTTAGCTCAGAGGTGAAAACTTGCTATTCTTGGTTCATACACCTGTCTAGTGTTTTACATAATTCTCTGAGCACAGCAGCAATTAGCTCAATTCCTCTTGGGGAAGTCTAGGCAACTTAAAGAGATAATTTTCAAGAGTAATCTCATAAAAAATAATGAACCACACACTGAGAATGAGTTTTAACAAGTGATGACATCATCCCGATTTTCACGGGCTGCTACAGAAATAGACCAGTGAGCAGAAAAATCAACATAACTCAAAATGTAGAAATCAATCCAATGATTATGAAACTTTGTATGGTTATACTAGACAGTAAGCTGAATCCAACAAGCTTTAAATCACTGAATTTGGATAAGTAACCACTGAGAAATGGCTCTGACAAGATGAGTGAAAAAGTCGGGTACCTGACAGAGAAGTGAAGATGAACAGACCCTGCTGACTTCAAATGAACATAACTGAAGTTTGCAACATCCAAATGACATGAAACTTTGTGAGCATATATTAGACTTATAGAGGTAACTTTACCAAGTTAAATCACTGAAAATGATGCACCAAGCTCAGAGAAAACATCTCTGCAAGCTGACTGAGAAAACTGAGAGTAATGGCAGTGAGTAGTACACTTCACAAGAACATGGAAAGATGAAACCAAATAATCATGAAAATGAAAGTATATTGCTTGTACAATACAATGACTTACTGATACATATGTGTGCCTTGTAATCACACCTTGATATGGCATAAAGCTCAGCTCTTGGAGGTCTTCACATAGGTCTCTCTAACCACGACTAAAACTGCCATCTATTTATAGTTGAGTTTGGGAGGCTAACTTCCCTCAATCACTCTCCAATCAATCAATGATTGATTTGATTCTCTACCTACCACAAATCACGAATTCGTGGCTCCTCTTTCCATTCTTGATCAAGTGGACTCAACCACTTAAGATTCTCTTACTTTTACATTAAGTAAACTCTTCAAAAGTTACAAGAGGTAGTTCACAAGTGAACTTTACATAGTCTTCTTTTTAAAGCTTCTTCTAAGACTTTGTGAGACTCAAGCCAATACTTAGGCTTGTCATAGACTTGCTCCAACAACTCCCCCTCAAGCCAAGTATGCTTGAGGTCTTCAATCTTCCAAGATTACCTGCAAACCAATCATAGCCTTGAATTTGCAAAGCTTTGTACCATCCAATGCTTTGGTTAGAATATCTGCACATTGTTGATAAGTGGACACATATGATATTTGAATCTCTTTGCTTAGAACCTTTTCTCGTACATAGTGATTGTGTACTTGAGCCACAATGACTCAAGGACTTGTACCAATGAGACTATACCTCAATTGCAATACAAGTGCATATAGTGGAGTCCTTTGCACACATTTAATTATCAATCCGAAGGAGTGACTTACCAAGTGTATGAAGACATTTGCACACGTGATAGAAAATGAAGTGAGTTAACTATCCAAGCAAGAGAAAAGACCAGTACTACCCACACCTACTGATAAACTGGAAGTGTTGCCGCAAACCTACTTTCAGTAGTTTTGGTTTTTTGAGGTTTTCTCCCAGCCCAGAACTCCGAACATAGGCAATAGGGTACTCGTTTCGAAGCTCTCGACAAGACGAATCCAACGGTGGTGGTTTCACTCAATTCTGACCACTCTGCTGCAAGTTATGGCAGAAACAGTGAATTACGGGAGCTACCAACACCCGCGTTTTTGCTTCTCCTAGCTTACGCACGCACTACAGCCACTCAAAACAAGGGGGAAGGGGTAGACAACAGTCCTACACTTGCATTTCAAGCATCACACACACATACATGAGCAAAATGAAGATCAAAATCAGCAAGGAAGAGGCAAACTCGAAATTTCAGAAGTGCTCTTCTTCACAATGACAAGAAGTTCTCTACAATGAGTCACTTTTGACTTATATACTAGTGCCCTAAGTTTGGTCCTTTCACACAAGAGACCGGCACTTTATTCACTAAATTGCTAACTTCCTACTAATATACATGGGTAATTCACTAATCTTCTGAGGGGATGCATCTAGAGGACTCCTCTAGTGCATTTACAACGGAAAATATATACAAAAGTGGTTATGTTACAAAAAATTGTGTGTCCAAATCGGAAAAATTTTGGGGCCCGTCTTTTTTCTCTGCTTTCTGCGCTCTTTAGCTCTGCAACACTCTCCCCCTCTTCGTCTCTGTCGTCCCTTGACAGACTTTGCTTCGCGAACGCGTCCCGTGGGTAGTGTTGTCTGCTTCTTGATCTTGCATTACGTTTTAGAGGCGCTTCAGCTTTTCCACTGCACGCTCCCCTTGGTCAGTGTTGTCTGTAGTTAAACTGACATGCAGATTCGATGGCCTTCTTGATTCAAGCTCTACAACTCGAGAGCCTGATGTAGTTGTCTTGCCTGTTGACTCGGGTTGCCACGCACGCCACCAGTGACTAGGAATGTGCTGTTCTTAGTCACCCTCTTCAACTTTTCAGCCTCTACCCCTTTCTAACTTTTGGTCCTACTTTGATGTTTGAAAAGTCCACTACTCGGGACCCTGGGGTTTAGCTTTGTAGCCTGGTGCGTGCCCCTGCGGGGCTCTGTGCAGAGATGGGTGTTGCGCCCCTGCGGGGCTTCCTGCAGAGAGTGGTCCTTGATCATTTGATGTTTTATCTGTTACTGTGCACTTTTGGACTTGGACCTTCTTCTTCTTTTCTTTTTGCTTGATTGTCCCTCTACACGTCCCTCCTCCTGAACTCTGTCGTCCTCGACAGGCTTTCTGAGGCGACGCGTGTATGTTTGGATGGCTGTTTGCTCTCGTTGGTTCAGCAGATTTGCATGACATATCATAAATTCCTTCCATTGCTTTGACTTCACTCCGTCTTCTGGCGCCTGTCTGTGATCAGCGAAGAAGCTAGTTTCATAGGCCACCAGTCTTGCATTTAAATTCGAAGTCATCTTCACAAAAATTTCTGAATCAAGTTCAAAGAAGCCTGTGAAGAATGCTTCTTCAAACGTCTGCATATACGTCGATGGCAAAAACATGAGACGAGAATAATATGCCATGATAGTTAGTCGGCTGGGAATAGTGGATAAATCAAAAATTAATGCTTCTGAGCCCTGCGTAATGCCGATGAAATTTAAAAATGTGTACTTAGCATGCTGGAACACCTTCAAAACTGTAATAAGCATGCTGAATATTTTGTTGGTCATCTTAACGGCTAGGTCCGGAACTGTAGCATATCTTGCAATCCAAAATTCCATTGTTTTGACCATATATTCTTCTGTCGGTAGGTAGTTGTGTGGCGGACTAGGTAGTAATGGATAATTGAGCCACTGGTTATTGATATTGCCTTGGCGCTGTCCTTCCCAAAATTGCGTCCAAGATCTTCTGCGGGGTACAGGACAAAAAGATGGATTGACTTGAAGTGCATATGGAGATGCTTCCCACTGTACCCGCAATGTAGGATTCTTTTCCAAAATCTTTCGTCTCCATATCGGATCTGCTCTCTCGAACTCCTCTTGAGTGTAATTGAACGTGTCGTGTTTAAAGTGGAGGTTGTGGTCCGGATCCTTATTTGTTGCAGATTTTATGTACTGCCGCGTCTGTTCTTTAAGTAGGCCGTATGGTACGTTGAATGGCTTCAAAATTTGATCCAATTGTTTATGCTCAATCTGAGCCTCTTTCATTATCTGAACTATTTGATCTTCAAATTCAGCAGTGAGCTGGGACACCAGTAGTGCCCTTTCTGGTCTGCTCAATTCTGCAATGTCGCGAGTATTAGGTTCTAGTGGAACCTCCTTTTCCGCCCTTATTGGTGAATGATACAAGGGAGGAGAGAGAGGACGTACCTCTTCCTCCACAGTAGCCGTGGTGTCTGGAGGAACTACTGGTGTCCCTTGTTTCTCTTTTAGCTCAATCTGCTCCTGCAGCCGTTTAATGATGTCATCTTTATTCTTTAATTCTGCTTCAGCCTTGGCAATCGTCTCCTGATGTTTGATCAATTCTTGAGCGACTATATTCATGTGATCTGTGTCTTCTTTGCACTGTCGGAAATAATCATTTTCTGCTTTTTTCCATTTCTTGCGTAGTGCTGCAGTGTCGTTCATATACCGTTGCTCCCAGTCAGCAATGGTGTCTTGCTCCTGTTTGAGCTGATCTGCCATCTTGGTGATCTTTTCTTCCAGTTCTTTTATGTCTTCCGTTGAATGATTAGTTTCTGCTGGTGGTTGATCATTGAGGAGAGCGGTCATGAGTTCCTTGTTCCTGATCCTTAAATTTTCCGCTTCCTCCATACTCACCTTGAGCTGTGATTCGAGTATTTTACCACGAGCGTTGATCCTTGTCTTCTCTTTTTCTGTCATATCTAATTTCTTCGTGAGCTCCAAGATTTGTTCTTTTAGTTGGGCATTTTCCTTTTCTAATATCTGGCATTGTGTTTTGGTCTTCTTTATTTCCTCGTGTTTCTTTAAGGCTTGAGCTTCTGCTTTTGATAACCTATTAGCCAGATCCACACCCTCTTTTTGAAGCTCCTGCTTTTCACGCATGGCCTGATCGTAATCTTCATCAGCATCAAGCATTAACTGTTGAGTGTCTAGTGCAGTTCGAATCATATCCTGCACCACAGGCTTGAGCTGAGCTATATCGACATTTAGCCATGTCCTTGGTATACTTGGTGTTTCTCCTGTGTGTACATCTTTCCCTTTGTCCACATGAATAGTTTCCTTATGTGGTTGGCGGACCTGTAGTTGTACATTCAATTCTTCGTTGTTTTTACCTTGATCCTTAGATTTCGTGGCGCTTCCTTGAAACGTAACATCCATGGGGGATGGTTCTGCCACAACCCTTAGTGGTGTGAAGGGTGCTTCGTCATGTCCTTCTTCTTGAGGCTTATCCTCTGATAGCTCTAATGGTTCCTCATTATCGGATTTACCTTCTTTGACATGGGTAGTGGAGGCGTCTCTTGATTGAACAGGTTGTTCCCTTTTATCTTCTTCCGGCTGTTTAGTAGCATTTGTGTCTACCTCTTTTGTCTGATCCTGTTCTTTGTGTCCGTCTTGGGTTGCGCCATAGTCTACTTCATTTAATTCCTCCCACTGTCCATCATCTTTTGATTCGCTTTGAATATCGACATTAAGCAATGAAGTGTCTGGTTCTTCTTGTTTCTCCGAGACCGAACTAGAATTATCCAAGCCTATTTCTTTATATCTATGAACTTTTGTGAGCTTGGCTTTCTGATCTGTTGCTTGTTGTGATTGCTTATAGTGGTGACCTTGCACTGGCAAATTAACTTGCCCTTCTGTATATTTGTGAGTCTCCTCCAGTGCTTGAGTCAGCTCTTCCTTCGTAATTTGTCTATTCCCCTGAGTAGTTGTTTTCGGTAGTACATGGGCTCTCTTTGATTTTGGTACTTCTTCTTCTACTTGTTGGACTTCTCGAGGTCGTTTTGTGCCTCTCATTATGCCTCTCATTCGGGGTTGCGAGCTTGTTTCTGCTTCTTCTACGATCCTTGCACCTTTCTTCTGTTTCGGTACAGTGGCTGCTTTGACAAATTGAGCCAACTCCATCGAAGATGGCATCTCTTGTAGGTATTCTCGCATGCCCAATGCATGGTAAATCATGATGGTTAGGGCCGTCGTTCCGTTGAGGAATTTCTTATTTTCCCATTTCTTCTTCGCCTCGAACAATCTTTCTTGCACATAGGGTGTAAGGTTTACCTGATTGCCGATCTGTTTTATGGCATGAGACAATAATTGCACAATAATTTTTTGAGGTGCCGTGTATCTGTTCATACTCGGGAAGCAGAAATGTTGGTGAATCAATCTGACTTCTTCTTCAATGTCCACCCTATTAATGTCAACAAAAGTTCTTGTTTTTGCACCACGACTCTCTTCCTTGACCGTGTTGACACCATCCTTTTCCCATCCAAATGCTTCTTTGATTAAATCATGGGAAAACTGAATCACCACCCATTCTCCATTCTTGTCCATCACGGTGGCTTCTGGTGCCAATGGATCATGTAGTGTTGGTCGAAGGGTGTTCATGACTTGTGTACAACGTTGAAAGTCCGGTTTATAGATCGGTAGTTCAAAGTATTTATGAATTCCTGCTTTCTTCATGATGTCGATCGTGGATGGCAGTCCATGTAAAACCTTAAAGTCCTGGGACATGATCGGAAAATGATGCTCTGTGTCCATGATCTTTATGTTGGCCAAGAAGAGATACTCCTCAACCGGCTGCTCATCTCTGAACCAATGTCCTTTTGCTTTCGTAAGACATTGAGAGGGAAATTCCTGGACCTCCTCTTGGATCGTAGCTTCAGAGTCTTCAGAAGCCATCTGCACTTGTAAGTGAAGTATATTAGTTTCATACCAAAGAATGCAGTAGTGTGGTGCATTTCTGAGTATCATCGTTCTTCACTCCGTTCCCATAACCCCATAGTTGAGATCTCTTACCACCTCTTTAGTTTCTTTTTCATTTTCCTGAAAGAGAACAACTGTTAGCATAGCCGAAGCTTTTATTTATTTACACTGTAGAT
The DNA here is from genome assembly GCA_020310875.1 of Ceratopteris richardii. NCBI lineage: Eukaryota > Viridiplantae > Streptophyta > Polypodiopsida > Polypodiales > Pteridaceae > Ceratopteris > Ceratopteris richardii. Next base: position 89,223 of record MU261351.1, read on the forward strand.
CCATTCCTACTTGAGTTCAAGTTGAGAGCTAATCTCCCTGGGAGAATGTGCACCACTAATCTTGTTTGGAGCATCATGTGCCAAATGCGTGGCCGTGTAAGGTTGCCCTATTATGCATACTTTAGGTGCATTGTGTACTTCATGAGTGCAATTGGGGTTGTCAAATGGTGAAGTTTTTCTTTGTACTTTCTTCGGTCTCCATATCTGACTCGTGGTCATCCTTTTGATACATGTTCTTTTGTTGCGTCCTTGATTGGCTGGTGTTGGTTTGATCTGACTCAGAGCACCAAAATCGGTGCCTAGGGTTCGCTGTTGAGATTTCCTGGGTCTGCTGCTTCGTCTTTCTTGAAAAGAGATATGTTCTTGGGTTGTCCTAGCTTTCTTTGCAATCCGAGCAGCGTTCTTGTGAATCCATATTTGTTGTCGGCCTCTCTGAGCTTCGAGTAAGGGTTTCGGAACCCAAATTTGCACTACTTTTTCCCTAGACTTGGTTACTCCTCTTGCTGGTTCTGGGTTGGGTGTTGGTTGTTCTTGAATGCTCATTTGATCCTTGCGCACCCATTTGTATTTGTGTTGTGTCTGACCGGAACCTGTGCTTGAGGTTCTCCAATAGGTCGGTTGGGTAGCCTGTTGATAGTTTTGGGTAGTGGTTGAACTTTTCTTGACCGTTTGGGAATGTTCAGGTTTTTCTGTGGTCATCCTTGCATTCGAGGTCTCTGCTGTTTCCATAGTGACTTCAGGGGCCTGGGTACAGGATTCCCTTTGTGGTTCTTTGCCTAAGTTATTCTCCGAATTTTCCACAATCTTAGGTTGGCACAGTGGTCTCTCTCCTAGTAAGCTAAATATTTCTTTGTGCCCTATTTTGGCAGAGATATACCCTTGAGCTAGATGGATACATACTTCATTCTCGATAATCCAGTCTTGTCCTAAAATCAAGTCTTCGATCAGGTCCTCATCGTTGCAGACTAACACTCTCTGTTTCATGGAGGAATTTCCTATGTGTAGAGATATGTTTGTCGTTCCAATACATTCTAGGGTTTGACCTCCCACTCCTATCAAACGTGCACTTGTGGGATTCACCTTCAACTGCTGATCTTTTATGACCTTGTTTCGTACACAACTAAGTCCTGCTCCTGAGTCGATTAATGCGTCTATCAATTTAAACTCCGTCTGACCAATCCCTAAGTTTAAGTAAGGCTGTGCGTTGTACACACCATTCGTATCAGGGTTATTGACTCGATAATTAGCCATAGGGATAAGTTCTTCACCTTGGAGATAGCGTTTGTCTCTTTGCCTCATCCATTCTTTCCGTTTCCTGATGCGTTCTAGGGCTTCCTGTCTCGCTTCTTCTCGTATTCGTTCTTCTTCCCTTTTCCTATTTTGAGCTCCCAACAGTCTAGCTAGCATTTCATCGGTCAGAGGCTCCATGAATCGTTTGACTCGGCATCCACTGATGTAATTGGGAAGAATGTCTCCGTCTAGTGTGGCGAGATTGACTGCACCACTAGTGGAGATTCGATTTATGATCAGAGGGCCATATCCGCGTTTTTGGAGCTTCTTTGTGTGCTGTTTTAGGGTGTACACCAAGACTAAATCACCTTCTTTGAGTCCCTTATCTTTAATATGTGAGTCATGGTATGCCTTTTGTCTCCGTTTAGCGGCATAGATGCCTGCTACCGCTTGTAATCTAGTCTCATGCAGCTTTTCGATTTGATCTAATTGCTGAGACAATTCATGACCGTTCCACTCATATTGTTGAGCTACTTTTAATGTAGGCACTAAGAAGTCGATTGGTAAGATTGCATTCTGCCCATACACTAGGTTGAAAGGTGTAGTTCCAATGGCCGTTTTATATGCCACTCGGAAGGCCCAAATTGCGTGATGCAATTGTTTGTCCCAATCTGACCTTCCATTATTGACAATCTTTGTCAATACCGTACATAGTACCTTGTTGGAACTCTCTGCCTGACCATTGGCTTGGGGATGGTATGGGGCTGATTTTTTGTGGATCACTAGAAATTCATTCATTAGAGATTCAATGACTTCGTTCAGGAAATGAGTTCCTCGATCACTCACTATCTCGATCGGTAGTCCAAATCGTGTGAATATATGCTCAAAGAGAAATTTTGCTGTGGTTTGAGCATCATTTTTTCTGGTAGCCTTGGCTTCTACCCATTTAGTCAGGTAATCCGTGGCTACTATGATGTACTCTGCATGTGATCCTCTGGCTGGTGGGTTGATGGGTCCTATGAAGTCAATTCCCCACTTGGTAAACGCTCTTGCACAAACCATGGGTCTTAAAGGCATGTCGTCTCTTCGAACGGGATATTTCGCTCTCTGGCATATTTCGCAACTTCTCACATATGTTTCAGCATCCATATGTAGAGTTGGCCACCACAAGCCTGCAAAGAGAATCATCTTGACCGTTCTATCTGCTGAAAAATGTCCTCCCGCAGCTCCTGCGTGTGCCATTTCTAATATGGGAAGATACTCTCCTTCATGCACGCACAATCTGAGTTGATTGTCTCTCCCTCGTCTAAACAGTTGTCTCCCTATGATCACATAATCCTTGCTCATTTCTTCTAGGGATCGCTTTCTTGCTAGGCCAGCTCCTATTTCGTGTTCTTTGGTTTTGAGGAATTGCACTAATGATTTACTCCAATTAGGCGCTATGGTGGAAAAGGGTAAGGACACGTGATCCTCTGTGCTAGTTTCTTTGCATTCCACACAATTATTTACATGCTCGTGAACGTCCTTGGCCATATCAGGCCAATATACGCCTAACCTCTTTAATTCTCGTATTGTCCCCTGCATTCCTTGATGGGTTTTCCACTTGTTTATGTGTGCCTGGTGAATTAATTGCTTCTGCTCATCCTCCTCGACACATCTCGATAAGACACCGTTTGGTTCCTTATAATACATACTTCCTGCGACAATGTGTAAATTTCTTGTTTGAAGAATCTCTTTTTTGCTCTTCCTGTTGATTGGGTGCTGAGGGCCATGAGTGAGTATGGGAAATAATCGTTCCGCCCACTTTGGACATACCTCAAGATTAAACAGATAAGCATCTGGTAAATCATCCGGTACTCCGCTAGGTGGCTCTCCGTGTTTTAATCTCGAAAGGTGGTCTGCTCTCACATGTGTGTTTCCTTTTTTGACCACTACCTCAAAGTCAAACTCCATTAGTAATAAGAACCATCGTACCAATCTCCCTGTGTTGCAAGGCTTATTGACTAGATACAGCAAGGCTTGATGGTCAATGAAGAATTTGAACTTGTTGGCTAAGAGGTAATGTCTAAACTTTTTTACTGCGTAGACCATTCCTAAGCCCTCTCTTTCAGTAGTCGTGTAATTTCTCTCTGCTTGGTTTAATTGTCTACTCGCGTAAGCGATTGGATGATCAAGCTTTCCTTCATCGGCCGGTTGAGCCAGGATACATCCAATTGCATAGTTCGAAGCGTCAACATGGATATGAAAAGGCTTGTTCCAATTGGGTGACTTTAGGATTGGGGCTGTACTCAGCCTCTTTTTAAGCTCGTTGAAGGCCTTCTCACACTCGTCCGTCCACGTGAACTGAGTCAATAAACCGTATAAGGGTTTAGCTATTATGGCATACATGTGAATAAACCTACGGTAATATCCACAGTGTCCCATAAAGGCTTGTACTTCTTTTGCATTCTTGGGTCTTGGTAAGTCCAATATGACTTTAATCTTATCCTCATCTGTAGATATTCCATTCTTTGAAACAATGTGTCCTAGGATTTTTCCTTGTCTTACCATGAAGACACATTTTTCTGGGTTCAAGCAAACTCTATACTGCCTACATTTGTTGAATATTTTCCGCAGTTCCGGTATGTGATCTGGTCGTTGATTTGAGTATGTACACAGATCATCTACATATACTTCCATGCTTTTTCTCAGAAATTCTTTGAAAACATGACACATCAATCGTTGGAAGGTGGCTGGCGCATTAGTGAGCCCGAAAGGCATCACTCTAAATGCATAGATTCCCCATTCAGTCGCGAATGCGGTTTTATGCTGGTCCTCAGTTGCAATAGCTACTTGGTTGTAACCAGAGAATCCATCCAAGAAGCTATAGACCTCCTTGCCGGCAACTCTTTCCAAAAGATGGTCTGTGATGGGTAAAGGGAAGCTGTCGCGTATAGTTGCTGCATTCACTTTTTTTAAGTTGATACACACCCTTAATTTTCCGTTTTTCTTGGGCACTACAACTAGTGGCGATACCCATTCTGTGTGTTAAATCTCATAAATGAATCCTGCCGCTAGTAATTTGTCAATTTCTTCCTTTATTTTTGCAGCGTAAACTTCGTTATATGTGTAAGGGCGTTGTTTAGAAGGTTTTGCATCTGCAGTCATAGGGATTCGATGAGCGCATATGCCAGGTTCTACACCCTTAAGGTCTTTGTACGTCCATGCAAACACATCTCGATATTCCCGGATAAGGTGTATGAGTTCCTCTTCTTCCTCGTCTGATACGTCTTTCCCAATATACGTGCATCTCTCTTCTCCGTCTTCTATCGTTACAACCACTTTTTTGGTTTGTTCTTTGTTATCATAGGCTTCTCCGTCTCGTGCTTCTCGTTTAGGCATTTGAGTTGCTATTTTCCTTTCTTCCACTTCGTATCTTTTAAAATGTTCTGGAACTTCGAAGTGGTCTGGTTCAGGTTCCACTTTACTTGTGTCCTCTCTATGCTCGTGTAAGCTTGGGATGGTGTCAATTGCTAAGACTTTTGTCGGCCTTTCTTTTGATTCTGTTTGCATAGTTTCTAAATATTGTTCTTCAGAGTCGAACTCTGGTTCCATTTCTATGCTTTCGTATTCTTCTTTCTCCCCTTCCTCTACAATTTCTCCTGCTTCTACTTCTTGGAGGATAACCATGTAGAGGTTCACATCATATCCTTCCTCGTCTATACAGTCGTTCATCGTCAATACTTCTTCATTCACACAAACGTCTAATGTGGCTAGGATTTCCATCCAGCCATGTGGTTCAAAGAGTTCATCTGAAAAAATTTGAGGCATATAATCAGGGTCTTCTACCGATCGATAATTAGGGTGCCCTATTGGCCACAATCGTTTTTTACATTCCTCCTTCTTGGCTTCTTTGCACATCCACAACTGGGCATCCTCATGCATCCAAGATTGGTCACTTGATCCCGCACTGTGAATGGATAGGTCGTCTTCCTCTTTGTGGACTGGATTCCATTGTAATGGAGGGACATCCCTATAAGCGAATGTGTGCAGGTTTATTTTGGTAGTGTTCCCTTGATGTTGGAGATATAATGAATCTCTGCCCCAATCTTGTACAACTCGCATCTGTCGCATGAATGGTCGTCCTAATATCATTTCATAATTGTTTGCTTTTTCGAACTTACAGATGGCCAATGTGTGTTCAAACTCTACTCCACACGTGGTTAACCTAATTCCTTCCAATATTCCTAGGGGTTTCTCTACATGTCCATCTGCTAATTGTAACTTCATGCGAGTGGGTCGTAAGGCTGGTTTACCCCACTTTTCCCAAATTTCCTTCGTCGCAATTCCTACTCCAGCTCCAGTGTCTAAGATGGCCTTGGTCATGTACCCATTGTAGGTGACAGGTAAGCACGTGTTACCTTCATCTCCTTCGCTAAATTCTCCTACTTTATCAACTGGAACACGTATTTTGGAGTGGTTTTCTTTTTCCTTTCCTTTCATTTCTCCTTGCTCTGCCGGTTGTTCTATTTGATTTGCTAGCTGTCTCCATAGATGTGGTCTAAGTTGAAGCAACTCTTCCACAGTCAATTTACATTGCACCTTTGTTTTCTTAAGTTCTGTTAGATTGTGTGAACTCTCTTCTGAGTTCCCTTTTTCTTTCCCCTGCACTGTGGGTGCTCGTATTATTACCGACTCTCTTTCATATTCTCCCATATAGTTGGGCAGCGTTGAGATGCTCATGGTTTCCTCTCTTCCTTCATCAAATCTTGACACTTCCTCATATGCTTCCTCTAGGTTATGATCTTGGTGACTATTTGCTCCTATTATCTCCTCAAAAGGAGGTGGACTGATTCCATCCTTTTTCCATTGCTCTTCTCTAATTCTTTTCCACAAGTCTTTGGACCAATCTTCCTCTAGGTCGGGTATTATGGATACCTGTTCTTGTTCATTTCTATCATCTTCCCGACTAGGTTCCTTATCTTTAGGTTGTATGCACTCTTCATATAGTTCCTGTGCGATCCTTGTTCCAGGCAAAGTTGGGATAGTCTTTTCTAGAGTCGCCTGTGCTACTTCTATGAGCTTTTTGCATATCGCCAGTCTTTCTTTCTCTAATTCCCCTTGAGGATAGAGTCTTTCATGTTGTTCTAGGTTTGGTCCCATTTTGATTCTAGCTTGGTATGCTTTTAGCCACATGTCCAAGTCCTCGGGTTTTGGGTCCGCTAGAATTGATTCTGGCTTCTTTTTCTCTGAGCTAGTTGGTGGTGTTTCAGGGATCTCCTTATGCGTTTGTTGTTCGTTATATTTTCTAGAACCTTTTGCTTGTTTTTTGCTGTTTTGGCTCTTGTTTCTTGTCCATTTCTCTTTGAGCTTTTCTCGTCTTTCTTTCCATTTTTGTACTTTGGTGTTTTGGGTATTCTCACATGAGTTCTCTGAATCCTCGACTATCTGAATGTTAGCGTCTCCTGTTTTATTGTTCTCTTGTTTTTCTTCCGGTTGTTTTCCTGTTTGTTGTTTTGCTTGAGCTCTAGTAATAGCTTTTAGCGGTACAGTGTACTCCTTATCACTTCCAGATTCTTCTATGACCTCTATTACGTTGATTGGTGCAGGACCTTGAGTTTTTGTAGGGTTTTTAGGGCAATCTCTAAAAAGATGTTCTTTCCCACAATCACTACAATATCCTTCCCAAATCCTGGGTGGTGGAGGGTTGTAAGGTCGAGGACACTCCCGAATGAAGTGATCCCCTCCGCATCTATAACATGGTCCTCTCTGCACGGGTGGTCTAATGGGAGGTCTCAATGGTTGCTGTGTTTTGGGCATTGTATACATTAAAGTTGCAGTTTCCGCTCCATAGGTCTGATCAAATCCTTCGTATCCATAATAGGCCATGTCATATGCTGGTTCATATTCCATCATGTTGGCTTCATATGGATAGTACTCTCCTGGTGGAGGTTCATACCCTTGGTTGGTTGATTCTACATTGGTCGCTATTGAAGCTGGTATTATGGCTCTCTCCAAGTTTTCTTCCGGTTGAGTATACTTCACAGGTACCACTTGTTGAGGTTGAGATAGTTGGGGTCCCAATACAGGTTGTGGTGGTGGATACGATGCTTGCTCGTACTGTCTTGGAGTTCCTACCGGATACGGATTGTATCTAGGCATCTCCCTACCAAGCTCTCTAGGTGGGTATCCATAAGGTCGGTATTGTGGTGGATTGACAGGTCGTGTTTGCCTATTAAAGGGACAGTTCTCAGTTGTATGGTTGGTATATTTTTGTTCGATGTGGCAGTATGAAGATGTCCCTTGTTGTTGCTGTCTGTTGTGTGGATACATTGGTTGTGCACCAGCTCCTCCTCTGGCACACAAGTGTGTGGGATGTTCTCCTCCACATAAGTTACACCTCCTCAACATAGGCACTCTTTGAGCTGGATATTGGTAAGCTCTCTGTCCTTGGACTCCTAGTTTTTTAGCTAATATTTCTGCTAGTTCTTCCATATTACTAGAATTGGACGTCACTGTGCTTCTTGAATCTTCTGATTTTGTGAGATCGGTAGTACCTTTGAGATCCTCAGCAAGGTTATCTTCCAAGTCGATGCACTCTTGAAGACACTCACTCAATGTTTGCAGCCTTTTCACATACACTAGGGTTCTTAGGGTCCCGTTAGAGAGTCCATCTAAAAACAATGAAATCATCTTTTGTTGAGTCGGTCTCTCAGCCGTAGGACATCTATCCACGTATTGGTTGAATCTTCGGGCAGCTGTCTTCACAGTTTCATTAGGGTTTTGCTTAAAGCTATGGATTAATGATGCCGAATTGTGTTTAATCCCTCTTTTTGTAAATTCTCCTATAAATTCTTGGAAGAATTGTTCCATGTTTCCAAATCGGTTGGGATCTAAAGGTTGGAACCAAGTTAGAGCTGTTCCTGTGAGGGTGAGTCCAAAGGACTCATACTGCACGAAGAAGTCCTCTACTTGCTCCGCTCTCAGAACTTGTTTAAATTCAGCAATATGATCATATGGTTCCCCTGATCCATCATAATGGTTTCTCATAAACTTAGCTACTTGGATTGGTCTCAATCTTCTCATTGGTTCAGGTGGTCTGAGCATTACAGGGAAAACCGGGACAGCTGGTCGTAATGGAGGTATTCCTGGCTGTCCTCCCACAGGTGGTCGTGGTCTGATTGGTGGTCGGAAATGGTTCCCCATCCCTGTGTGGGTCTGATTATGAGTGTGCTCACCTGGAGTTGCAAACTGTACATGAGTACGGTTGGGCACACTTCTTTGACTGGTCTGTCCTGATGTGGTATGTTCCGTCTCTTGTTGATCTCCAAAAGGATTCTGCGAGGTAGTTGCCTGATCCCTCTGAGGAAATACAGGCGCACCCATATATCTCAGCCGAGCCTTGTCTAGGACACCTACCGGCCAATATCTTCTTCGATTCTTATCTAGGTAAGTGAGTCTAGTTTCGTCCTCTGGGTCTTTCAACTCATAGAATGTCATGGGGCTCTCTCCTATTCCTTGAACAGGTACGTCAGTTTGGAGCAATAAGTCTGCTCCTTGAATCATGTAGACTTCCAACAAGTAGTCGTCTTGAGGTATCAAATCTCCTCTCAAGACCCGTGATACTTGTGATCTGCCTCTAGGGGTGGTCACTAACTCTTCAGAGTTGTTGGGATCCATGAACTCTCCTCTTTCATTGATTCTCTCAGGAAATTCAGTTACTATGTAGATGTGACCCATTTTGTCAGTGTAAGCACCTCCCTCGTACTTGACAGCTGGTCGTGGTATGATGGTGACATCTTGTACTGTTGCCATTCTGGCAACAGACCTGTTTAAACCATCCAGGTAGATCGGAATCTCCTGGGCATTTGTGGACACATATTGTAAGGCGGTGCGGTACTCACCTTCCACTGTAGACATGAAGTTCCTATGTGGTGCTGGACCTTGCATGTCTTCTGATGCCATGGGTATGTCTTCCTCAGATTCACTAGAGGTCTCTGAGTAGACGGAGTGGTGACTGACCTGAGCAGTGCTTCCTATAGAAGAGATGACACTCCTTCGGCTACTTAGCACTCTTCCTGATCTCAAGTTCATCCACACACCTAAGCCTCCCTTTATACTTCCTAGATTCCCCTTGGTTAGCTCTCCTAAAGGCTCAAAGTGTCTGACTAAAGGAAGGGTCTATCTCGGCGATACTACTTCCTGGCGATACTGCTCTCGGCGATACGATACCAGAGCTCCAAACGATGCGATATCAGTCTGGTGTCGCGATACCAGGTTTTATTGCCAGACGATACGATGCCAGGTATGGTGTCGCGATACTTCACTGGGAACTACCACGATACGATACCGGCCAAGTAGACGTTACGATACTGGAGATAAGAGGCGATACGATCTCAATGTGGTGTCGCGATACGATCCTTGACAGGAGACGTTACGATACCACCGCAGTAAGTGAGATCGCGATACTAATCTTGGCGATACGATACCATCGAAGTAGTGTCGCGATACCAAGACAAGCAGTCGACGATACGACACTTGAGAGGGCAAGATCGCGATACAGAAGCAGTGTCGCGATACTAAAATCGTGTCGCGATACCACCGTATCAAACGATACGATACCACTCGATAAGGTGAGGTCGCGATACAAGAAACTTTAGGCGATACGACACCACAATGGTGTCGCGACACCAAGTATTAGTACCGGACGATACGATACCTCTGCAGTAAGTGCGATCGCGATACCAACTTAGCGACACGACACCAACAATGGTATCGCGATACCAAGATCGGTATCAAGCGATACGATACCACAGAAAATGTACGATCGCGATACCAACTCGGGGTCACGATACCAAAAATGGTATCGCGATACCAAGGCAGGTATCAAGCGATACGATACTTCGGCGAGTATCGCGATACTAGGGAATTTTGGTATCGCGATACCAAGACTCAACCGATCGCGATACTCAAGCCAAAATGCAAATTTTTCCAAATATTTTTTTACCCCCTTGCTCTTCTTACTCTCCTCTTCCCTCCTATACCTCTGTATTACACAAAAAAGATGGCAAAGAACTCAGTTTCCCCCTCCCACGATACTACGCATTTCCTTAATTACGTGTTTATGCATGTTTAGAGAGTTTTTGGTAAATAATCTGAGTGGAATCTCACCTCTATCTATCCTTGCTTGCACTTTGAATACAATCTCTAGCCTTAGGAGCCCGAATCCCACAATACGTCACTCGCGATACCAGTCGCTGCCAGCAGACGATACCAGCACACAGTGAAGTGTCAAATGAGCCAAATTTTTGGTTTTTTATACTTTTTTTGACAGAATTTGAAATTTGCTAATTTTTTGGTAGTTTTGAGAATTTTTGGCTACTCCTACTCCTCTTCTCCTCACTTCTCCTCTCCTTCTAACCTAACCCTAACTCCTCCTTCTCTTCCCTCCTCCTACACCTAAACCTAAAACTTATCACACACACCTCAAGGATGAGAAGTGACAAGTGCTGAAAAGGAATACTACTCGTCAATGAACAAATTCACCTCTACAAGTACGATTCGATCACACTTGCTCTCTAACTATCACGAAGGCAACTTGGTGGAGTGCCTCCCCGGCAACGGCGCCAAAAACGTGTGTACTTGAGCCACAATGACTCAAGGACTTGTACCAATGAGACTATACCTCAATTGCAATACAAGTGCATATAGTGGAGTCCTTTGCACACATTTAATTATCAATCCGAAGGAGTGACTTACCAAGTGTATGAAGACATTTGCACACGTGATAGAAAATGAAGTGAGTTAACTATCCAAGCAAGAGAAAAGACCAGTACTACCCACACCTACTGATAAACTGGAAGTGTTGCCGCAAACCTACTTTCAGCAGTTTTGGTTTTTTGAGGTTTTCTCCCAGCCCAGAACTCCGAACATAGGCAATAGGGTACTCGTTTCGAAGCTCTCGACAAGACGAATCCAACGGTGGTGGTTTCACTCAATTCTGACCACTCTGCTGCAAGTTATGGCAGAAACAGTGAATTACGGGAGCTACCAACACCCGCGTTTTTGCTTCTCCTAGCTTACGCACGCACTACAGCCACTCAAAACAAGGGGGAAGGGGTAGACAACAGTCCTACACTTGCATTTCAAGCATCACACACACATACATGAGCAAAATGAAGATCAAAATCAGCAAGGAAGAGGCAAACTCGAAATTTCAGAAGTGCTCTTCTTCACAATGACAAGAAGTTCTCTACAATGAGTCACTTTTGACTTATGTACTAGTGCCCTAAGTTTGGTCCTTTCACACAAGAGACCGGCACTTTATTCACTAAATTGCTAACTTCCTACTAATATACATGGGTAATTCACTAATCTTCTGAGGGGATGCATCTAGAGGACTCCTCTAGTGCATTTACAACGGAAAATATATACAAAAGTGGTTATGTTACAAAAAATTGTGTGTCCAAATCGGAAAAATTTTGGGGCCCGTCTTTTTTCTCTGCTTTCTGCGCTCTTTAGCTCTGCAACAGTGATAATGAACTTCAATATGTTTAGTCCTTGCATGAAAAATAGGATTAGCAGCCAAATGAATAGAACTCATATTGTCACAAAAAATAGTTGGAGTTCCAAACTCCAATCCAAGATCTTTGAATAATGTCTTCATCCACATAGCTTCTTGTGTAGCTATGGCAAGACCTCTATATTCAGCTTCAGTAAATAAGCTTTGAACTTGCAAAGGTAAGATAACCTGAAGTGCTCCTTCTATCTTCCTTGGAGCCAGCCCAATCTGCATCAGAAAATAGCTTCAAACCTAAATCAGGTACATAAGGATAATAAAGTCCTTCATTTATGGTTCCTTTGAGATACTTGAGAATCCTTTTGGCAGCATCCATATGTGGTTTCCTTGGTGTGTGCATAAATTGGCTTAGCGTACTCACACTGTAACATATATCTACTCTTGTCAATGTGGCATAGTTGAGACTACCCACTAGACTTTGATATGATGTGATGTCCTCTATGAGTTCACCTTCATGTGAGCTCAATTTGTGATTGACCTCCATTGGAGTACCTGCAATCTTACAATCTTGCATCTTGAATTTTGCCAACATGTCCTTAATGTACTTTCTTTGAGTGAGAAACAAACCATGATCTTTGTAGACAACTTCCAAACCTAGGAAGTAGGTAAGTGAACCCAAATCACTTATCTTGAACTCTTCTCTCATCTGATCTTTGATCTTCTTCATACCATCTGCATCATTTCCTGTCAATATAATATCATCTACATATACACATAGGTAGATGACCTCGGAATTACTCTTTTTAATAAAGAGTGAAGGATCTGCCTTGATTGGTTGAAAGCCTTTGTCCTGCAAGAATGAAACAAGCCTGAAATTCCAAGCTCTTGGAGCTTGCTTGAGACCATACAATGCTTTGTTAAGTTTACACACATAATCAGGATAAACTTGATTCTCAAAACCAGGTGGTTGTGCCATATATACCTCTTCTGTTATCCAACCATTCAAGAATGCATTCTTTACATCTAGTTGAAGTATCTTCCAATTCTTGGAAGAGGCAATACTAAGCAAAACCCTAATAGTAGGCATCTTTGCCACAGGAGAGAAAGTCTCCTCATAATCAATTCCCTGAGTTTTGTGCAAAGCCTTTTGCCACAAGCCTTTCCTTATACCTGTTAAATGAACCATCAGAATTCTTCTTGAGTTTATAGACCCATCTTGAGCCTATTACCTTCATGGATGAAGTCTTGGGCACCAAATCCCAAGTGTTGTTTTCCTCAAGTGCTTCAATCTCTTCCTTCATTGCATGTTTCCATTCTATTTTTGCTTTGGCCTCTTCGAATGATGATGGCTCCTCTTGGTTTATGTCCTGTGCTATGTAGATAGAATGTTTAGTTACTAATGAGGTGTCAAACCCATACCTTTCTGGTTTTTTCTTTTCCCTCATAGATCTTCTTAGGCCATGATGTGATGATTCTGCCTCATGTCCAAGTTCCTGCAATTTTGCTTTACCTTTAGACTTCCATGCTTTGATCTTTTCCATGTGAGATTCTTCATCATCCTCTGAGGTGTCTTGTTCTTCAATCTTTGATTGTTCTCTACCAAGCTTTGGAAAATCTTCTTCAAGATCATATGGTAAATTGATCTTCCTGCATGAATCTTCATACCATGAATTGTTCTCATCAAAAACTACATCTCTGCTTACCAAGAATCCTTTGTTGGTAGGGTTGTATAACCTGTAGCCCTTTTGATTGTTGTCATATCCAATAAATACACACCTTTCTGCCTTTGGATCCATCTTGCCTCTAACGTGTGAAGGAACATGAGCAAAAGCAATACATCCAAAAATTTTACAATGATCTAAGCTTGGTCTTCTTCCATTCCAAGCCTCATATGGAGTCATCCCATCAAGGGATTTTGAAGGCAACCTGTTAATCAAGTAAGTGGCTGTAGATACAACCTCAACCCATAAGTAATTAGGTAAATGCTTTTCATTTAACATAGACCTTGCAGCTTCAACAATTGTCCTATTCCTCCTTTCTGCCACTCCATTTTGCTCAGGAGTGTACCTTGTAATTACCTCTCTTTTGATTCCTCTTTCTTGAAGAAAAGAATCAAAATCATGGGAGAAGTATTCTCCCCCTCCATCTGACCTTAGCCTTTTTAGTGATTTACCTGTTTGATTCTCCACAAGAGCCATATATCTTTTGAAACATGAAAAAACTTCATCTTTGTGTTTCATAAAGAATAGGATAGTCCATCTGCTGCAATCATCAATAAAGGAAACATAATACCTTGATCCAGATATTGAAGCTTCCTTGCTAGGTCCCCATACATCTGTATGAACCAACTCCAAGAGATCTCCATGCATATAACCTTTCTTCATGAATGGTAACCTGTGAGACTTTCCAAATTGACATGCACTACACTTATAAATCATATGTTGTTTTGACAAATTAGGAAGTCCCTGCAGATTTGCTTTAATGACCTTTCACCAATATGTGCTAACCTTTTGTGCCATACTTCCAATTCTGTGAGTGTCTGACTACCATAATTAAAGAGAGCAATATTTCTAGTGTCCTGTAATTCAAATGTGAACAATCTACCTGTCTTTTCACCTTTTGCAATTCTTCTGAATCCTTGAATTGGATCTTCAACAAATGCTCCTGCTTTTGTGAACCTGACTTGCAACCCTTTCTCTACTATCTGCCCAACACTTATCAAATTCTTTGTAATGGTAGGGACATAGAGTACCTTACTGAGTAGGTTGATGTTTCCATCAGGTGCTTTGACATTGCCTATTTTCTTCACAGGATGTTTTGTATCATCTCCTGTTTGTACCTCATGCTTATTCCTTGGATCTTCTAAATCTGATAGGAGTGCCACATTTCTTGCGACATGATTTGAACAACCTGAATCTATGTAGAAAACATGCTCATCAGATTTACCTTGTGGCATAGCCATGTTCATGATCAATAATGAATCCTCTTTGTTTGAGTCTTCTGTGTAGTTATTGTAGTCTCTCCTTCCTTTGTAGCCTCCTTGATAGTTTGAATGATTGTAGTTGTTGTAGTTGCCATGGTAGTTGTTGAACCTTCCTCTTGAGTAGCCATAACTTCCTCTATTGTATCCTCTGCCTCTTTGATTCCTAGAATTCCTAAAGCAATTTTTAGTTGTATGATTAGTTAATCCACAAATAGAACATGAGTTGGAGTCTTGGGATCTCCCCCTGCCTTGTCTACCTCCTCTTCCTCTACCTCTGCCATGTCTTCCTCTACCTGCATAGTTAGCTTGATGTGTACCTGCTTCATCATCCACTTTCTTTGCCTTTCCTTTGTTATCTTTAGACTTGCTTTTATCCGTGTATAAAGCTGAAGATTGATTACCTTTAGAGCTTTCTCCATTTTTGATAAGCTTTGCCTCTTGAGTAAGTAGTTGTCCAATGAGTGTGTTGAAATCAGGTACATGCATGTCCATGTACAAATCCATAGCTGTGGTGAATGCTTCCCACTTATCATCTGCCTTCAAGCCATTGATGACCAGCCTTACAATTTGCTCTTCATCTATTACCTCTCCAATGCTTCCCAACTGATCCGCTATGTCCTTGAGCTTTGTGACAAAATCAGTCACATTTTGTTTGGGAGCCTTCTTGAGAGTTGTGAAATCCAGCCATAGTTGATGCTTCCTAGCTTTGGTACTTGAAGAAAAGAAAGCTTCAAGTGCATCCCACACTTCTTGAGATGTCTTACAACTTCTAATGTGAGGCAACAAAAAATCTGAGATAGAGTTGAGGAGATAAGACCTTGCAAGTGCATCCTTGGAGCACCATGTGCTCAATCTTTCTTGCTCTTCTTGTGTTGGTTGACTTTTGTTCCTGAAACTTGGCATAACTTCATCTCCAGCCAAATAACCATATAAACTTCTACCTTGGAGATAAGCTTCCATCCTTAATGACCAAGCTGAGTAGTTACCTCTGTCCAATTTGTCAATTGATGAAGGAAATCCATCTGCCATGTTGTCCAACCTTGCTCTGATACCACTGTGAAGAGATGGATAGGTATGTGCTTGAAGATGAAGAGGTGTTGCAAAATCTTTGATCTACACCAGCCAAATGAACTCCAGGAGTATATGGTGGGCCCTTTTAGCTTGCCAATGGATGTATTAGACACCCTATGTACCTTGGAAGATCACTCTCAAAAAGATAGATCAAAACAGATAAGTTGGAGTTAGCTCAGAGGTGAAAACTTGCTATTCTTGGTTCATACACCTGTCTAGTGTTTTACATAATTCTCTGAGCACAGCAGCAATTAGCTCAATTCCTCTTGGGGAAGTCTAGGCAACTTAAAGAGATAATTTTCAAGAGTAATCTCATAAAAAATAATGAACCACACACTGAGAATGAGTTTTAACAAGTGATGACATCATCCCGATTTTCACGGGCTGCTACAGAAATAGACCAGTGAGCAGAAAAATCAACATAACTCAAAATGTAGAAATCAATCCAATGATTATGAAACTTTGTATGGTTATACTAGACAGTAAGCTGAATCCAACAAGCTTTAAATCACTGAATTTGGATAAGTAACCACTGAGAAATGGCTCTGACAAGATGAGTGAAAAAGTCGGGTACCTGACAGAGAAGTGAAGATGAACAGACCCTGCTGACTTCAAATGAACATAACTGAAGTTTGCAACATCCAAATGACATGAAACTTTGTGAGCATATATTAGACTTATAGAGGTAACTTTACCAAGTTAAATCACTGAAAATGATGCACCAAGCTCAGAGAAAACATCTCTGCAAGCTGACTGAGAAAACTGAGAGTAATGGCAGTGAGTAGTACACTTCACAAGAACATGGAAAGATGAAACCAAATAATCATGAAAATGAAAGTATATTGCTTGTACAATACAATGACTTACTGATACATATGTGTGCCTTGTAATCACACCTTGATATGGCATAAAGCTCAGCTCTTGGAGGTCTTCACATATGTCTCTCTAACCACAACTAAAACTGCCATCTATTTATAGTTGAGTTTGGGAGGCTAACTTCCCTCAATCACTCTCCAATCAATCAATGATTGATTTGATTCTCTACCTACCACAAATCACGAATTCGTGGCTCCTCTTTCCATTCTTGATCAAGTGGACTCAACCACTTAAGATTCTCTTACTTTTACATTAAGTAAACTCTTCAAAAGTTACAAGAGGTAGTTCACAAGTGAACTTTACATAGTCTTCTTTTTAAAGCTTCTTCTAAGACTTTGTGAGACTCAAGCCAATACTTAGGCTTGTCATAGACTTGCTCCAACAACTCCCCCTCAAGCCAAGTATGCTTGAGGTCTTCAATCTTCCAAGATTACCTGCAAACCAATCATAGCCTTGAATTTGCAAAGCTTTGTACCATCCAATGCTTTGGTTAGAATATCTGCACATTGTTGATAAGTGGACACATATGATATTTGAATCTCTTTGCTTAGAACCTTTTCTCGTACATAGTGATAATGAACTTCAATATGTTTAGTCCTTGCATGAAAAATAGGATTAGCAGCCAAATGAATAGAACTCATATTGTCACAAAAAATAGTTGGAGTTCCAAACTCCAATCCAAGATCTTTGAATAATGTCTTCATCCACATAGCTTCTTGTGTAGCTATGGCAAGACCTCTATATTCAGCTTCAGTAAATAAGCTTTGAACTTGCAAAGGTAAGATAACCTGAAGTGCTCCTTCTATCTTCCTTGGAGCCAGCCCAATCTGCATCAGAAAATAGCTTCAAACCTAAATCAGGTACATAAGGATAATAAAGTCCTTCATTTATGGTTCCTTTGAGATACTTGAGAATCCTTTTGGCAGCATCCATATGTGGTTTCCTTGGTGTGTGCATAAATTGGCTTAGCGTACTCACACTGTAACATATATCTACTCTTGTCAATGTGGCATAGTTGAGACTACCCACTAGACTTTGATATGATGTGATGTCCTCTATGAGTTCACCTTCATGTGAGCTCAATTTGTGATTGACCTCCATTGGAGTACCTGCAATCTTACAATCTTGCATCTTGAATTTTGCCAACATGTCCTTAATGTACTTTCTTTGAGTGAGAAACAAACCATGATCTTTGTAGACAACTTCCAAACCTAGGAAGTAGGTAAGTGAACCCAAATCACTTATCTTGAACTCTTCTCTCATCTGATCTTTGATCTTCTTCATACCATCTGCATCATTTCCTGTCAATATAATATCATCTACATATACACATAGGTAGATGACCTCGGAATTACTCTTTTTAATAAAGAGTGAAGGATCTGCCTTGATTGGTTGAAAGCCTTTGTCCTGCAAGAATGAAACAAGCCTGAAATTCCAAGCTCTTGGAGCTTGCTTGAGACCATACAATGCTTTGTTAAGTTTACACACATAATCAGGATAAACTTGATTCTCAAAACCAGGTGGTTGTGCCATATATACCTCTTCTGTTATCCAACCATTCAAGAATGCATTCTTTACATCTAGTTGAAGTATCTTCCAATTCTTGGAAGAGGCAATACTAAGCAAAACCCTAATAGTAGGCATCTTTGCCACAGGAGAGAAAGTCTCCTCATAATCAATTCCCTGAGTTTTGTGCAAAGCCTTTTGCCACAAGCCTTTCCTTATACCTGTTAAATGAACCATCAGAATTCTTCTTGAGTTTATAGACCCATCTTGAGCCTATTACCTTCATGGATGAAGTCTTGGGCACCAAATCCCAAGTGTTGTTTTCCTCAAGTGCTTCAATCTCTTCCTTCATTGCATGTTTCCATTCTATTTTTGCTTTGGCCTCTTCGAATGATGATGGCTCCTCTTGGTTTATGTCCTGTGCTATGTAGATAGAATGTTTAGTTACTAATGAGGTGTCAAACCCATACCTTTCTGGTTTTTTCTTTTCCCTCATAGATCTTCTTAGGCCATGATGTGATGATTCTGCCTCATGTCCAAGTTCCTGCAATTTTGCTTTACCTTTAGACTTCCATGCTTTGATCTTTTCCATGTGAGATTCTTCATCATCCTCTGAGGTGTCTTGTTCTTCAATCTTTGATTGTTCTCTACCAAGCTTTGGAAAATCTTCTTCAAGATCATATGGTAAATTGATCTTCCTGCATGAATCTTCATACCATGAATTGTTCTCATCAAAAACTACATCTCTGCTTACCAAGAATCCTTTGTTGGTAGGGTTGTATAACCTGTAGCCCTTTTGATTGTTGTCATATCCAATAAATACACACCTTTCTGCCTTTGGATCCATCTTGCCTCTAACGTGTGAAGGAACATGAGCAAAAGCAATACATCCAAAAATTTTACAATGATCTAAGCTTGGTCTTCTTCCATTCCAAGCCTCATATGGAGTCATCCCATCAAGGGATTTTGAAGGCAACCTGTTAATCAAGTAAGTGGCTGTAGATACAACCTCAACCCATAAGTAATTAGGTAAATGCTTTTCATTTAACATAGACCTTGCAGCTTCAACAATTGTCCTATTCCTCCTTTCTGCCACTCCATTTTGCTCAGGAGTGTACCTTGTAATTACCTCTCTTTTGATTCCTCTTTCTTGAAGAAAAGAATCAAAATCATGGGAGAAGTATTCTCCCCCTCCATCTGACCTTAGCCTTTTTAGTGATTTACCTGTTTGATTCTCCACAAGAGCCATATATCTTTTGAAACATGAAAAAACTTCATCTTTGTGTTTCATAAAGAATAGGATAGTCCATCTGCTGCAATCATCAATAAAGGAAACATAATACCTTGATCCAGATATTGAAGCTTCCTTGCTAGGTCCCCATACATCTGTATGAACCAACTCCAAGAGATCTCCATGCATATAACCTTTCTTCATGAATGGTAACCTGTGAGACTTTCCAAATTGACATGCACTACACTTATAAATCATATGTTGTTTTGACAAATTAGGAAGTCCCTGCAGATTTGCTTTAATGACCTTTCACCAATATGTGCTAACCTTTTGTGCCATACTTCCAATTCTGTGAGTGTCTGACTACCATAATTAAAGAGAGCAATATTTCTAGTGTCCTGTAATTCAAATGTGAACAATCTACCTGTCTTTTCACCTTTTGCAATTCTTCTGAATCCTTGAATTGGATCTTCAACAAATGCTCCTGCTTTTGTGAACCTGACTTGCAACCCTTTCTCTACTATCTACCCAACACTTATCAAATTCTTTGTAATGGTAGGGACATAGACTACCTTACTGAGTAGGTTGATGTTTCCATCAGGTGCTTTGACATTGCCTATTTTCTTCACAGGATGTTTTGTATCATCTCCTGTTTGTACCTCATGCTTATTCCTTGGATCTTCTAAATCTGATAGGAGTGCCACATTTCTTGCGACATGATTTGAACAACCTGAATCTATGTAGAAAACATGCTCATCAGATTTACCTTGTGGCATAGCCATGTTCATGATCAATAATGAATCCTCTTTGTTTGAGTCTTCTGTGTAGTTATTGTAGTCTCTCCTTCCTTTGTAGCCTCCTTGATAGTTTGAATGATTGTAGTTGTTGTAGTTGCCATGGTAGTTGTTGAACCTTCCTCTTGAGTAGCCATAACTTCCTCTATTGTATCCTCTACCTCTTTGATTCCTGGAATTCCTAAAGCAATTTTTAGTTGTATGATTAGTTAATCCACAAATAGAACATGAGTTGGAGTCTTGGGATCTCCCCCTGCCTTGTCTACCTCCTCTTCCTCTACCTCTGCCATGTCTTCCTCTACCTGCATAGTTAGCTTGATGTGTACCTGCTTCATCATCCACTTTCTTTGCCTTTCCTTTGTTATCTTTAGACTTGCTTTTATCCGTGTATAAAGCTGAAGATTGATTACCTTTAGAGCTTTCTCCATTTTTGATAAGCTTTGCCTCTTGAGTAAGTAGTTGTCCAATGAGTGTGTTGAAATCAGGTACATGCATGTCCATGTACAAATCCATAGCTGTGGTGAATGCTTCCCACTTATCATCTGCCTTCAAGCCATTGATGACCAGCCTTACAATTTGCTCTTCATCTATTACCTCTCCAATGCTTCCCAACTGATCCGCTATGTCCTTGAGCTTTGTGACAAAATCAGTCACATTTTGTTTGGGAGCCTTCTTGAGAGTTGTGAAATCCAGCCATAGTTGATGCTTCCTAGCTTTGGTACTTGAAGAAAAGAAAGCTTCAAGTGCATCCCACACTTCTTGAGATGTCTTACAACTTCTAATGTGAGGCAACAAAAAGTCTGAGATAGAGTTGAGGAGATAAGACCTTGCAAGTGCATCCTTGGAGCACCATGTGCTCAATCTTTCTTGCTCTTCTTGTGTTGGTTGACTTTTGTTCCTGAAACTTGGCATAACTTCATCTCCAGCCAAATAACCATATAAACTTCTACCTTGGAGATAAGCTTCCATCCTTAATGACCAAGCTGAGTAGTTACCTCTGTCCAATTTGTCAATTGATGAAGGAAATCCATCTGCCATGTTGTCCAACCTTGCTCTGATACCACTGTGAAGAGATGGATAGGTATGTGCTTGAAGATGAAGAGGTGTTGCAAAATCCTTGATCTACACCAGCCAAATGAACTCCAGGAGTATATGGTGGGCCCTTTTAGCTTGCCAATGGATGTATTAGACACCCTATGTACCTTGGAAGATCACTCTCAAAAAGATAGATCAAAACAGATAAGTTGGAGTTAGCTCAGAGGTGAAAACTTGCTATTCTTGGTTCATACACCTGTCTAGTGTTTTACATAATTCTCTGAGCACAGCAGCAATTAGCTCAATTCCTCTTGGGGAAGTCTAGGCAACTTAAAGAGATAATTTTCAAGAGTAATCTCA